>WFMF01000610.1:0-91050 GCA_011033025.1 Beroe forskalii | reverse complement strand
TCTTAGTTCATTATGCCTGACACTGAATTAGTTCAGGTAGCGTATCCTTGAAAATCCGTTTTCAGCGTATGCCTTGACCCCGGTGTCATTTTGTACAGCTGTGACACCGGTGCTTTGTATGCCTTGACACTGGTGTCAGCCAGCTCTGACACTGTTGTCGGCGTATGCCTTGACACCGGTGTCAGCGTATACCTTGACACCAGTGCCAGCGTATGCCTTGATACCAGTATCAGCATATGCCTTGACATCAATGTCAGCGTATACCTTGACATCAGTGTCAGCGTATGCCTTGACATTTGTGACATCTGTGACAGCGTATGCCTTGACACCAGTGTCAGAGTATGCCTTGACACCGGTGTCAGCGTATACCTTGACACCGGTGTCAGCGTTTACCCTTTACACAAGTGTCAGCGTATGCCTTGACACCGGTGTCAGCGTATGCCTTGACACCGGTGTCAGCGTATGCCTTGACACTAGTGTCAGCGTATGCCTTGACATCAGTGTCAGCGTATGCCTTGACATCAGTGTCGGCGTATGCCTTAACACTAGTGTCAGCGTAAGCCTTGACACCAGTGTCAGCGTATGCCTTGACACCGGTGTCAGCGTATGCTTTGACACCGGTGTCAGCGTATGCCTTGACACCGGTGTCAGCGTATACCTTGACACTGGTGTCAGCGTATACCCCTGACACCAGTGTCAGCGTATACCTTGACACCGGTGCCAGCGTATGCCTTGACACCGGTGTCAGTGTATGCCTTGACACCAGTGTCAGCATATGTCTTGACACCGGTGTCACCGGATGCCTTGACACCGGTGTCAGCGTTTGCCTTGACATCAGTGTCAGCGTATGCCTTGACACCGGTGTCAGCGTATGACTTGACACCGGTGTCAGCGTATGCTTTGACACCGGTGTCAGCGTATGCTTTGACATCGGTGTCAGCGTTTGCCTTGACATCAGTGTCAGCGTATGCCTTGACACCGGTGTCAGCATATGCCTTGACACCGGTGTCAGCGGATGTCTTGACACCGGTGTCAGCGTATACCTTGACATCAGTGTCAGTGTATGCCTTGACATCTGTATCATTGTATGCCTTGACACTGGTGTCAGCGTATGCCTTGACACCGTTGACAGCGTTTGCCTTGACATCAGTATCAGCGTATGCCTTGACACTGGTGTCAGAGTATATCTTGACATCAGTGTCAGCGTATGCCTTGACACCGGTGTCATTGTATGCCTTGACACTGGTGTCAGAGTATATCTTGACATCAGTGTCAGCGTATGCCTTGACACCGGTGTCATTGTATGCCTTGACACCGGTGACATCGTATGTCTTGACATCTGCGTCAGCGTATGCCTTGACACCAGTGTCAGCGTATGCCTTGACACCGGTGTCAGCGTATGCCTTGACATCAGTGTCAGCATATGCCTTGACATCAGTGTCAGCGTATGCCTTGACACCGGTGTCAGCGTATGCCTTGACATCAGTGTCAGCGTATGCCTTGAAATCAGTGCCAAAGGTGATTTGTACATTAATAATTGGCGCTCGGCTTCCCCTCGTTGAAATTAATGCAACAATATCCCTATGTGATAATGGCTGTCTATGCGCCATCATAACGAGAAAAACTAAACAAGTTGCGATAAGCGCTAAGTTAGCAACGTATATGAAAAGAGATAATTTGGCAACTTGGTCTCATTCTCTGATCACATCCATCCTTCAGCTTTTGAACAATTTCCTTGTGATTAAATTTCTCCAGTTCGACACTTTGAGTGGGAGGTTCGTTTCAATTTCAAACAAAAACAGGAAGAGATAAATTCCTGAGCATGGACCAGTTTCTTCGTAAAAAAACGATAAAAAAGCAAAACAATAGAGTTGTTTCCTGGTATTTATAACTTCAAGTTCACCGTGTGACCTGTGTAATCCAATACAGAGGCTGAATTGCCGGACTAGATAAGATTTCATAATTTTTATTTTATTCTTACAACGGTTAGAATCAATACATTTACTCATTTCATTGAATATTTGTTAACTTGTTCGGTAATTTAATAATTCTACTTTTTGGTTATTACAGTAAATGGTCTTCCTCTTCCTTCAAATCGTACTCTGTCTCTTCAGCACCAGTACCACGTACTGGAGGTTTTCTATTATTGACAAGGATGGTGTAGGTGGTCGAAACACGGGGCTACTGATTGCAGACAATGGGCAAATCCAGGGCACCGTGTGCAAAGGGTCAAAGATCAGCTTCAGCAGTCACAGTGCCAAGGTGATGTGTCTGGACATGGGATTCAGTGGTTTGGTAAAGTGGAGTCTCGCCTCCAACTCCACCTGGTCTATACAAGACAGATACACATTCGCTTTGTCTTACATGTGGTGCACTTCCCATGCCAAATCTTACAAGGAGTGTGTCTACCACCCTGCTAAAGCAGGTGATTGTACCCATGCATCGGATGTCATGATCACGTGTGCCAGTCTATCCTGTCCACAGAATTACTTTTACAACAGTCTTGTAGATCTCTGTGAGGCGTGTCCACCTGGAACCACTTCTGGGGGGAACACCACGGTATCCTGCGAGTGTCAGGCCATGTCCTACTGGAACTCTAACCAGCACACCTGTGTACCGTGTCCTGACAACTCTACCTCCCAGGCAGGATCCACCTCATGTGACTGTCCTCCGGACTTCTACTGGGAGTTCGATTCCCACCTCTGTCTTAAGTGGACTTTTGTACTGGTAGACCGGCAGGGTAACCCCGGAGTGAGGAGTGGCTTACTGCTGGCTGATAATGGACGAACCAGGGGAACTGTATGTGTGGATGACGAAGATTCCCCTAATTACGAAAATAATTCTGCCAGAGTGAACTGTATCGATATGGGTTTTACAGGCTATGAGCAATGGTCATACGGAAAACGTTGGAACATCCAAGACAATTTCCAGGTCATTGTAAAAGACTTCAACTGTACAGAAGCAGATAAAAGCTACAATGACTGTCGTTACACGGTTGCCACACCTCTGAGATCGCTCTGTGATCACGATCAAGACATCTTCCTGACATGCAGCACTGCTGCGTGTCCGCAGAACTCCTACTACAACTCACATAGCTGCGTGGAGTGCCCGGCGTCCACCTCCTCCAAAGCCAACTCCACCTACTGCTACTGTCCCCCGAACTCCTACTGGGCTTCTGACCGCTGCGCCTTGTGTCCTGAAGGCGCTACCTCACAGTACGGTGCTAGGTCCTGCCAGTGTCCTGGGGGGAGGGTGTGGGACGGGGTGTCAGGCACGTGCTCTGAACTCATCCTCACATTGGTGGGTGAGGATGGCAGGGAGGGAGTCTCTCAGGGTCTTCTAGTGGCAGGCATAGGCAGTGAACGGGGAACTGTGTGTGCACGGCGGTACGATGGTTCCGAACTCATCAGCCTTAGTATGGGACTTACCCTATGCAGATCGATGGGATACGTGGGTTTCTTCCGGAGTAATCAGGGTAGTTTTGATACGGAATGGGATATACAAGGGAATTACACCAGCATCCTCACCAGCTTAAGTTGCGGCAGGAAATCCAAGTCATTGTCCGACTGTTTCTTCCTCAGAGGTTCCAGCTACCTACACGGGTGTGATCATGATGACGATATGTTTCTGGAGTGTTTCTCCTGCCCTAACAACACCTTCTTTCCCTCAGTAGGGGGTTACACCTGCACACCGTGCCCAGCCAACTCCACCTCCAGGCCCAATCAAGAGTACTGCGATTGCCCTGCCCAGTATTACTGGGACTCTGATAACAATCAATGTTCGAAATGTCCTTATAACTCAACCTCAGGGTTCGGGTCCACATCCTGCAATTGCCCCCGGGGCTACTACTGGGACGCGTTGTCGCGCTATTGCTTGAGATACAGCTTCATGTTGGTGGATGAGAACGGAACATCGGATGTCACCAGCGGATTATTACTGACTCAGAATGGTCAGGGTAGGGGCACAGTCTGTGATGACCGATACAGTGACCTCACTGCACGAGTCAACTGCCTCGATATGGGCTTTCCCGGATTTGAAAAGTGGTGGTTTGGCGGGGACTATTGGAGTCTACAATGTACATATCCAATTTTATTAGACGAATTCACATGTAGAAATACTTCCTCCACGTATACAGATTGCCGCTACTCCACCCATCACGACTGTACCCATAACGAGGATGTCTTTGTCTCCTGCGCTTCATGTACTCATGGCTACTACTACAGTAAGGAACTCAGGAAATGTGTGGCCTGCCCGTCCGGCTCGAACTCACGTGGGAACACACTGCTGTGCCTTTGTCCGGCTGGCAAATACTGGAACTCAGATACGCAGGATTGTATTGAGTGTCCTGCCAACTCCACATCAAGGAAGGGCACTGAATCTTGCGAATGTTCTGAAGTAGGATTCTACTGGGACTTCAATCATCACAAGTGTTTGGAGTGGAAATTTTACTTGGTTGCTGAGAATGGGACATCAGGAGTTAGCCAGGGACTTCTCATGGCAGATAACAGCTATGAGAGAGGTCTAGCGGCATCGTGCGACCTCACATCAAGTAACTTCCTAAACTTCGTCAGAGTGGTTTGCTTAAACATGGGCTACATTGGTAGAGCTATTGACATAGACCGCTACCACTGGACGATCCAAGACGAGTATCCTGTAGTGATGTCTAACATGAAGTGCAATGATTCAGCCACCTCATTCGGGGAGTGTTCCCACCTGCGAGGGCCGGCCCCTGACTGTCTGAACTCTCTACACGGGGTCTACATCACGTGCGTCTCCTGCCCTGCTAACACCTACTTCGACTTCAAGTGGTTCCAGTACACGGGGTGCAAGCCTTGTCCAGAAGGGAGCACCTCACCAGCAGAGTCCTTCACTTGTCAGTGCAGTCCCGGCATGTCATGGAACATGAGCACCAAGAGGTGCGACTACTGCCCAGCCAATCACTACTCGGATAGAGGGGCAGTTACCTGCACCTTGTGCCCACCTCAGAGTGTTGCCCCCATGGCATCAGGGTCTTGTGGATCCTGCTCATTCGGGCACTACTGGAATAACTACACTTGCTCCAAGTGTCCGGAGGATTTGTACGGAGATGGTGAGAAGTGTTCACCCTGTCCTTCAAATCTGCAAATGGAGGCAGGAAAATGTGTCAGTCAAATTGACGAATTGTTATCAATCACCGCTACTTTGGTGGGTGAATTGAAAAGTAAGAACACAGATAAGGATAGAGTCATTACTATCCTTGCCATTATAATAGCCACGTTTGTGGTCATCACTGCATTTGTTCTGATTTACGCTAAGAGGAAATTTACAATAACACACAGAACTACCAGCATGGAAGACATTCTCTTGGAAGATACTGCAGCGTCATAGCTTCCTACGGGTGGCAACTTTCTCCTGACCAATGTTTTTGGCTCGCCAAAATTTCGAATACCGTAATTTTTATGCCTCAGTGCACTTAAATAGTACGACACTAGATTATATAGTGCGATTTTGAGACCTTACACTAATAATAAAGTGTTCTCTTATTGAGATTGTGTACTTATATTGTTTTGGTCATATATTTGAAAACTAATACTTTAGAATGCATAAATGTTAAATTGGGCACTAAAATTACGAGGCACATTTATCAACATTTAGTCTAAAAAATTAAAATATGAATATTTTTCATGAGGTTGGTTGTGATTGACGTTTTTGTTTTTATTTTTGAATGGTGCTTTAGAATGTAGATATTGGCTAAAATTTATAATTGAATTTCTTATTTATCATTGTTTTTATGAATTTAGTGTCTTGAATGCTTCACTCATAATTGGTTCACGATTTAGCGAAATTGAAAAATACTTATTTCCTTCGATTGATCGGTCAATCATTATCAAGCAATTCTGAATTGATTGATTAACCGATAATAATTAAATAAAATGAATTAATTTTCAATTTGAATCAATTCTGCAATTGCTGTGAACTACTTCACAAATCACACACTCAAATCTTTAGACACCATGGTTGTAAAGCATATTTTATTGAACATGTCCGTGGCAAGGAGACAATTTGTTGGAAACATACGCCTGCAACCCAATAGCTTCTCTGACTTCAATTATTTTCCCTCATGAAACCAGGTACCAACTAGTCGTTTTCTGTCGTTATTATGGTACCATCACCGAAACTAGTTTATCGTTTCTGCAGTACCATCATGGCGGTCATGTACTACAACCCTCATGGAGAAATGTTCCATGAGTAATGTACACAACACTCGGTCCGTCATTGCTTATAACTTCTCTGTATTTGCTGTGTGTCTTCCCACCAGTCCGATTGCACATCCATTATGTCTGGGGAAGATTTAGTGCCCACAAATCCATTTGAATTTGACGCTGATTCCTATTTTGACTCGGATAACAATACTGGGCCTCCAGACAAGGTTCCAGAAGGAGGATCACGTGAGGGAGGAGGGAACTATGGGGACAATGCAGCCCGAGTTCCCAATACTCCCGTGTACTTCGAGGAGGAGGACGGACTATCTTACGATCACTACGACCTAGTGAGGGCAGGTGGTAAGCCCTACGGAGCACCCCCCAAATACGGTAGCCAGGACGACCTGGATTCCGGCGTGGTGTTCGATGTCATGGAGAAAACCCCCTTCCTCAAAGAGTCTAACTCTGGCGATGAAAAGATGGACTTTGACATCACCTTGAAGGATGAAGAAATATCACGCAAAGCAAAGTGGTGTTTGGTGTGTCTGAAGAGCTACTGTGTGATTTTCATCATCACTGTGATCACATTGAGTGTATACATCGCAGTCCATGACACTAACTCTGCAGACACCGTGGAAGAGGTTGATCTGGAGGCGATGAGGCGTGAGGAGAGTGGTTTCAAGGAGCGGAGGCTGGGCAACAGGAGGATCTACTTCAGGATGGTAGAGAGCGCAGATAAGGACGGGATGGCAAAACATCAAGTACTGCTCGTGCATGGAAACTCTCAGAACGGTATCGGTCTCACAACTCATATAGGTCTTTTGTTACTGGCTGTGGTGAGATGCATAGCATGATCTCAATTCGCAACCACAACCCAACATTTAGATTCTGTTTTTTTAAAAAGCGTTTGCTGATGTTCCTGATTTGCTGATTTTATGTCGAAGTCTAATATTGGCCAATGTACTGTCACTGCGTTGCTGACTACTGTACTTGTAGTTAGCTAACTGCATGTACAACAGTCAGCAACTCAGTGACAGCAAGTCTGTTCCCACAGGTGAAGTGTTCAGGAAGACAGGTACTCTGAACTTCCTGAGCGAGCACGGAGTCCGGGCCGTGGCAGTGGATGTGGTGGGCTACGGGAGGAGCGATCCTCCTATCCACCTGCAGGACAGTTACCAGGAATTCTTCGAAGAGGTTGCATTATCATACAGTTACATGATCATCCGTCTATTTTGAATAATCATAAACGAAATAATCATAACGTTTGATCCCGTGAAAAATGAAATCGGCCCTCAGTCAGTTAACATTAATCTGCATACAGCGCCATGAATATTTTCAGCGTAGCTATTTAATTCCATGGAATATAGAATTGAAAATCTTGTTAAATCCTGCAGGTGGTGCAGCTGTTTGATCTGGAGTACAACCTGATATTGGTTTGTGTTGAGGAAGGCTGTGAGAAGATCACACCGTACTACCTTCACAAGGGGGTTTACAGTCCAAACAACACCTTCATTGAGGGAGCGTTGTACATATCACCCCGCGGCTCTCGGTACAGTAAATACGTGTTGCCAGGGAAAGCAACGCTGCCCACAGCAACCAGGACTGTGGTTGTCAACGGAGAAAAGGACAGCTATATCAACACAGAAGTCAACAACCAGCTCCGATTGGTACCCAGATCAGAGGTTTGTACCAAGAGTTGAAATGATTGATTACAATGGCGACTCATCGGGGATTCGGGGCGAGTAATTGACCATTAACAGTGGGATCTAGATTGATTCACACTGTTCCTGAGCGCGAACTCACACACGCCAGTCATCCAGACCCGAGCATACCCTGCACTTGGAATAACCGCGTATCTCACATAACAACATACATCGAGATTTTTCGTTTTCATAGCAAGTCACGTATTTTGCAGAAACGTACGCACATTTTTCTCCTGTAGCAAATATGTCGCTTTTGCAGGTATTTATTTAAGTATAAACAGCCCTGGCAATAATCACCGCTATTATTCCAGCTGCACGAACTCCCGGACTTGAGGAACAACTTTTACTTGCGGGGAGGGACATCCTACTTTCACGCTGCCCTCCAGGCGTTCATTGAAGGCCTGCAGTACACCTACGACATGGAACTCAAAGAAATCAGAGAGCAGCACCAGGCAGAGGCAGCAGCAAAGAGTTTCAATTCCTATCAAGCTCAAAACCAAGCTCAAGCTGCAGACTATAATCAGAATACTCAGACTAATGGTGATTTATTTGCAAAGTTTCAACAGAAGCAGCGAACTCATAACGATTTCAAGTATGATCCAGCAAACAGGTTCAATCAAATAAATCGGGGAGGTCCTAGACCATAGAAGATTTTCATTCTCATTCTGACTATCACTGCGGGTTCAAAGAAATAACCTTTTTCGCTATAATTTTGGTATTGTGATAGTAATCACTGTGGCAAAACTGGTGAAGACTGAAGTAAAATAAAATGAATGAATTTCAAAATCCTCAACTTTGTGTCAGCGAGGAGCGAAAATGGAACATATACTATTATAGTACCTAATTGAGATCCACTGCGTCGAATAACCGACTGTTAAATAGTTGATCAATAAGTGCTTAAAGAAATGTGATCTACACCAAGTTAAATTCGCTTCGAATGTTGATTCCGATATTTTCAACACTAAATACGTGTAACGCTTAAAAGGTAAAGATTTTATTTTTCAATTTAAATTTATATGTGGCGTTTATTCCTCATTTCGGATTATGGATGGAAATTACCTGATCAAAATTCACATTTTTATAAATTTTGATTCCCAAAATATTACCTCTTTTGCTAGATGATAATTCATGACGACCTGATCATTTTACATACCGACTTCCTACATGCATTATACCTCATCACTGCCTCATCATTTCCAAAACATATTTAAAATAATGATGATCATTTCTGGATTCATACTTCTTGATTAGAGGCAGGGGCGTAGCCAGATTTTTGAAAAGGGGGGCGGCGAGTTGCATTAATCATTTTCACGTTTTCTGTCCAAAAAGGGGGAGGCAGCCGCCTGTGTCGCCTCCCCCCTGGCTACGCCCTTGATTAGAGGTGATATCCAAAATATGCATTGGCATTGTAAAATCCCCCTTCCTTAAAAGATGTCCCATCCGAAGTATGCTAATTTTCTTATCAGGGATTTAGGTGTATCTTAAGACAAAGAAAATTAAACTTTCCTCAAGGAAATGTTAATAGATCATGCTCAAACCCAACTCTTGTAAAACTAAACAATCTTGAAAATGACGAACCCCTTGACACCCAGATCAAAATTCTGAAAATCCTTTGACTCATTTGGACAATGTACACGAGGGAAAATCTGTGTAAAACTGCATCATTGGGTTCTAACGCACTCCGCAATATAATCACTTTACATGAAGAAAAGCAGTATTTAGTCATATTTTCGGCCACTGATGGACAAAAAAGTCTATTTTAGCCAGAAATTGGGGTTTCCAAGGGGCTGCAAATCTTGAAATTTGCCTAAATTCACAATGTTGAACGCAGCATTTTCTTAGTTGGATCAAATTGTACAGGAATACCTAAATTTCAAAATTCGCGAACTATTTTGGAAGATACAAGATCATGAAGATTATTGCACACTAAGTCATAGTCATAGTCTTGTAAAAGATCTCATCGAAATGGCGTGAATTTTGAACTTAATTTATTGTTTACACATGTGTTGATGTCTACAAACTCCATCTTCGCACTTTTCAGTCCCTGGTGGACATTCCCCCTCGTAACTCTTCTCACAAGTGTCACAAGTTTTCTGGCAGTTGTTGACAGCCCATAGCAACAACCAGAACGACTCGATGCATGTACAGCACTCTATCTGCTCACATACGAGCGGTTCCCTGTCCCAGCAGGGTTTATTGTAGTCTTTCGGTGGTCGGTAAGAGGTGGCTGGATCTGATCCAGAGTCAACTTTCTCCTGTAGCTTCGAGGGCAGGATATATAGAAGCCGTGTAAAGTCCACAGTTTTCGTAGTTTCTTGTAACTCTAACAAATCCTCTATCTCCCCACTCCTTGCCCCACGAATTCTTCAAGAGTAGAAATAGCTGAGTGTACCCGATTAGTGTTACCCTGTGGTTAACTGTACCAGAACAGGTAGTGTCCTTCATGATAGACCCATCGTACTGATGGAACTTGTCTGTAGCTTCTATTACTGACGCAATAGCACTGAACTGCAGGCTCCATATGTGACTCTCTTCATCTTTACCAACTCCTCGAAGTCCAGAAATGCGGTATGCTTTCAGGGCATTTGGTGTTGAAGTGGACTTGCATCCCGGAAAGTCTTTTTCCATGTATGGAAGATCTTTTTCTGCAGCCATTCGACCTCCGTTACTTATAGACCATTCGTATGCTCTTACTGTTGACCCACTGGTACAACCGTCTCTGGAATTATCCTTTTCATAGGTGCAATCTAGCAACTCTTGTTCTGAAAATCGTCGAAGAACCCCAGACTTGAGTTTATATCTGGTTTCAAGTGCTCCAACTGCACCAAAAGCCCAGCAAGAACCACAGTCTTTCTGGTCTTTAACATCTGTCACAGCATCTTTATTTGTCCACAGAAATTCAGAAGTTGAGGTGTCACTTCGAAGTCTTATATTATTGTCTAGCTTTCCATTGTACTCTTGTGGAAGGTCCATCTCAGTGACATTGATGCCATGGTACTTACTCTTCTCTTCTGGGCTCATAACAGAGAATTTGTTTACTCCATAGTGCCCTGTGTCCTCCTGATCTTCATTGTAAGTCGCAATATTTTCAATATTGGCCAAAAACAACTTAAATCTTTTTCTATCTTCCCAAGGAGAAAACTCCAGGTTTTGAGATTTCTTGTAGTTATTGTAGAGCTTTAGTGTTTGCAGTGTGAGACCTTAAAGTGTTCCTCAGAGGGTCTTCTGTAAGAACAGGAATAAGTAAAACTAAAGATAGTAACATGATTGACTGCTCTCAGACAATTATGTGAGATGAGAATGTAGCTCGATATAAAAACTGTCAGCTTTATTGTACTTTCATAAGGTTGGTACGGCGAAAAGTAGCACAATCTCCTATTTCATCAAGATGGTTCATGGTAGAATTATCAAGTCTGGACCAATCATGGGAGAAAATGGTCAATTTCCCTTCAAGTCACAGCATTATTTCGATGCAGCTGTTCATTGAAAATCTGTTCCAAGTTGTGAGAATTGACAAGTGCCTCTGAAATCCAAACTCATCAATCATTATCTCAATAAGTGACAGAAGCGAAAAATGGCTTCAACACAATTGACTCTTTGTCTGAAACTGTCGCGTAAAGCACACCATTACTCAGTGAATGGCACCATATTGCAGAGTATATGACGATGAAGTGTGAATGGAACTATAACTGTGAATGGAACTATAACTGCAAATGCAATAACCATGTGAATGGAACTTCGATGGAACTCCTATAGTCCTTTTATATTTTAGGTAAAAAGTTAGCATTTAAATTCCTCAACCTGCTTATATTTCATCCTAAGGACGAGGGCTTAAACAATTTAGGACCAGTTATACCCTATCAAACTTTTCAGACCAAAAGCTTCACAATTACCGTTATTCTAATAATAAAACCGAATCCCGAAACTAATCTAACCTTTCTTCAGTCTAAAGGTTGTTAAATACGCATTTTTCTAAAGATGACAAAAAATACGATCCGAATTCTTTTGGCAGAGATTACCGTATTTTTCGCTTCAAAATTGCATCTATATCGTTTGAATAATAATTGATTTATCCTTGAAAAATTTGGTCATGTCAATGGTCATTGTCACGCTGTATCGTGAATATGACGTGTCAATCACGTGCGAAATTTTTAAATTTCGTCCTCGCTGTTCCGTGAACTACTGAACTGCCAGTAGCCAACATTCAACAAAACTTTTAAAGGAAACGATTCTATTCCAAACTTTCTCCGCCTTCAGAAATTTTTTTCGGGGGGTTTAGCCCCTAACCCCCACCGAAGGCTCTCCCCAGAACCTTGCAAGGGGCTGTGCCCCAGACCCCAGCGAAATTTATAATCAAAAAAATTCATAATTAAATCATTTCATACCTCTCAGGCTGTTAACAAACATCTTTGATTTCATCTTCATACTCAGATAGCATCGTAGTTTCTTCTTTGGAATCTTTGAGCAAGTGCTTCAAGTTCAACATAAGTACACTTGACACCTGCAAAGAGTAAATTGAAGTTCAATTTACTCGTAGTTTGGGAAAGACGTATATTTAATTCAATAATCCATAGTCAACTCAATAGATTCAACACACTGATCACAGCACTCCGTTCATAATAATTTAGTAATTAGGCAGATCTGAACAGAGTCATGATTAGATTGGTGATGATCATGAATGATATTGAAACCAGGAGAAGCGTAAAACTTGAAGTTGAAACCGACATGAAATCTAAAATTCATTCATCATTGAATTTATTTTGTAGATGGGCCCAATACTAACTACCAGTAACTTACCAGCTATCACAGAATACTTGATGCAAGATCCAATTCAATTTCATTCAGCACCATTCTCAGCTTTCAGTTTCAACAAAACTACCAAACTTCTGCTATCAATTGCAGCAAATGCAATGACTCGTAGCACGGGAATCAAATGAGCAGCCTCGACAGTTGCTTTAAACTGTCTCTTCTCTTTCGTGAAACTGAAAAGGGTGGGTATTATATAAACATTTATGGCTGAAAAGTTATCATATGTTCCATAAAAAAGCACCTCTATTCCCAGCAATGACATTTCCTGAAAATGAGGAAAACCTTGGACATGATTGCTCAAAATTGGAATTCCCCTCACCCTTTATAACTTCATCAATGATAATTTCAGAATCTAGAAATCAACAACTTTTCAACTTCAAGAGAAGATATACAAACTTTCCATAAGTTTGGTAATGTATCGAAGTATATATCAATATTTCACAACATTTATATTAAGATTGACGTTAAATGAATACCTTAGGAGGTCTATTTATAAAGGTTGTAATTTGGGGATTTTTCGAAAAAATCCCCATATTTTCAACCTACCAAAATTTTGCCCGCCACAATTTTACTCCCCGATTTAATTCAACCCGCTCTCGAAATTTCTTGAACTATCTGTACTAAAACAGTACAATTTCGTTTCAGAGATGAGTTTTCAGATAGTTACAGATAATTTAGTCAAAGTCAAATGGTTTAAACAATTGAAATTCAAAAATTTAGAACAGTAATTAATATTAATTACTGTTCTAAATTTTTGAATTTCAATGAAGCAGAGGCTCAAGAAGACGATCAAGAATTCGATTTGTAATATTAGAATTAATCTATTTTTCCATTGTTTTCCGCAAAAAATCTTTCATTTGTCAGCAAAAGTTAGAAAAATCACCCAATTTTATTTGGTGGGTGAAATTTGGGGATTTTTGAAAAAAATCTCCATATTTTCAACCTAACAAAATTTCAAACACCGCAATTTCGACCCATATAAATAGACCCCCTAAGGTAGTTATTGATTTTATCTTCAAAAGAAAAAACAGAACAATAAATATATTAATTTTGAAAAAACACAAATAATATTCGTTAAATGGGTACGACTACGCGCTCAGTGCACTTTTTACTCGTTGCTAAACCCTTCAGTATACCAGTACCACTCAGAATTAAAACAATTTCTAGTGATAGTAAGTCAATAACATGATTGAAAATCAATTCTAGATAGAAAAAAGGACAAATAATATTAATACGCACATTATTTTATAACTGAAGTACTATTTCGTCTGAAACTAAATACTGAAACTATAAGTTAAAATACTGGAGATTCAGATAGGTCAGTAATAAACAATGATTTGTTCTTAAGTTTTTAAGTTACATCACTCATTACAGAAATTATTTGAAACTGCGACTTTCAATGCCCTTCATCGCTCAGAGATGGGAGTTTTCTTGAGAGACGATAAGAGAGAAACCCTTCTCATTGGGAGAAAACAGCTCTGGAAATGCC
Source organism: Beroe forskalii (assembly GCA_011033025.1). NCBI lineage: Eukaryota > Metazoa > Ctenophora > Nuda > Beroida > Beroidae > Beroe > Beroe forskalii. Next base: position 76,867 of record WFMF01000610.1, on the reverse strand, counting down.
ATGACAAGTCTTGATTTGATTAGAAGTAATCTTCTGCTAAGCGAGAGCCAAGGATGCTAAGTGCTTCGCTTGTTAAGTTTCGGAAGAGTAGGACGCGTTTCGGCAGGGCGGGTCAGAGCTCCGACTTGGCGAGTATTTCAGGTAAGCCGTATAAGACAGGAGCTGCACCTACCAGGAAGGGAAGCTTACACGCGTCCCTGGCAGGGTTCATCAAAGACAGCAGTGAGGTAGAACCCCCTTCTGTGAGCCAGAGTTCCAGCAACTTCTTAGAATACCTGACGGAGAGACGGGGAAATGATAAGGGATGATGTCAACTTATGTGTTCACTGTCAGCTTGATTAGTCACTCAACTAACGGCTGTGCATTAAAAGACCAAGAAATTAAGTTTTTCTTTAGTCTTAGCATCTCTACAGCGGCAACCTGTGCCTCTAAAGATTTACCTGTCGCAGTCTCTGTCAGTGATGTTCCACAAGAAGCCCAGAACTGCCGGGCAACCGCTCAACAAGTACTCGATGGGGGACCCAGTCCCGCCGACAGGGGTCTGGCTGATCTTGCCACTGCTGCAGCCCATGAGAAGAGCCACTGCACGGCTCTCCAGGTCCTGTATCGGCTTACCTGTGAGACGTTACTTCTCTACTGAGTGGTCACATTTACTGGGGAGGGGGGTTCACGCTCGAGAAATGGGGATACAATTTACTAATTTATCATGTTGAACATTCCCAGTCACTGAATTCCGATTTAATGCTATGTAACTATAACTATTTGATGCCTTACCTCCTAAGAACTTTTTTCCTGAACCGTGACCTAAGTAGAGGAACATGTCGCACTTCAAGCCGTCCTCGTACTCGGGCAGGGAGGGAGGTTTGGCAGCTACCCCTCGCCACCCCTCCTGCTCCTCCAACCAGGTCTCGAAACAGGCCTGGGTGGAGGGCAGGTCCTGAGAAGGGTTCAGGATGTAGAATGTCTCCTGGGGCGCTAGTTTCACTGGGAGCGTCTTCAACTGGACGGAGAAGAGGAGGAAAATTAGTGGTTATCTTCATGGTATACTATACTGTCAAGTAAATGGCATGAGTCGAAGATCATCATGCAGCGTTATGGTATGGTTTAACAAAGAAAACGCACCTGAGCCTATCTATATACTCACAGCTAGTAGAGCTAAAGCAAAGTTCACGCTCGGAACCCGTGATATAGGCTGGATTTTGAAGCTTCTGCATGCCTCCCATGGTAATATGGCAGTCTCTGGGCCTGAAAATTCAGATTGGTAAAATTCGCCATGTTATAAAATTCTAGGCTTAAAACAATTGATAATCACACCCATAATTAACAAAGTTAAAGGACTAAGCTACTTCACCTAGAAGGAGGAGGGTGGGGTGTCTCGTGTTGGGGGGTGCTGGGGGTGCCAGGTCGTGCAATGTATCCAGGACATCCTGGATAGGGAGACCAGGCAGCAGCTCTGTCACGTGATCCTCTGAAAGGAGCGAGTAGTGGTCCAGGACATATTCCGACACGAACACCTCTACCTCGACCTGCAGGGGATTCAAGGGTGGAGAAGACTCTCATCATTGCATTCCAGGAGCTTGAGATCTACTCAGGCATCAATAAAATCAACATGCCTTTTAATGCTGAAACGTCCTCCTAAAACTGTAACACCTACTCCATTCCGCAAAGAACTATGCAAATTGTACCTGGTATTTCTTCACCATCTCCTTCCTGAAGTTCTCTGCTCCCTGCACCACTTTCTCTCTGTACGTTTGACTGGCAGGTCGTCCAGCTAGCAAGCCTCTCCAGGGCCCAAGCCAGTCCTCCTCCAGTCGACCGCAAAGCGCGTCCAGGCTGTTGTCCAGTGTGAACCTGCTCTCCCAGAACTGTACCTTGTCCCGTACGTGCATCACACTTGCGTCGTTACTGGCGATGATGTGCCGCATCTCATCTACACAACACGTGTTGTCTCCTCCAACCACCTGGACAGAATATGGGGGATCGGGTGGGGAGTCATGTAGGAGAATAGTATGTCATCAAACTATTGCATATATTGATCAGAGGCACAGTCGATAATGTTAAGGCAAGCCTTGAATGGCAGATAATGTGTCCTGTCTACTGACCTGTGATTTGACGGAGTAAGGGAGTTCCCGCGAGAACAGGACTTTACTGTCACTCCGTCGTTGTCCTATGTACAACATGTTATCTATTTTAGTAATGCTGACCACGGTCCATGAATAAGGTATTTCGGAAGGCTGCTCAGAGTCCCCTGTAGCACAGGAGTGACCTGACGGACTGCTGAACTTGAGGAGCTGGTGTTTGAAGGGCATGTCATGGTACTCCTCAACATCATCCCACACGGGAGCCCTCCTGATCTTGCGCTTCAGCAGTTCCCGCTTGATAAGCACAGGCTCTAGACCAGAACAAGCAGCAAGACCTGAGGATGGAATGATAAGATCATTAGATCAAAAGATTAGCAAGTGAGTGAAAATCTTTAGTCAGGAGTCAACAATTTTACATTGTCCGCTCAAAATCTTTAAAATTCTTGCATTCCATGTACATAATTCCATCTCACATACCTGCTCCGATATGATCTTCGTAAGATTTCCGTTCACTCTTTGGTTCCTGTCGCTTCCTCCCCCTTCCACTAGTGGTCCTGGTAGAAACACTGCTTTTCTGACTGCTAGCTCCTTTGGCAGCAGTTCTTCCTGACCTGGTGGTCACCGGACGCAGGGTGGCTTTACTCCCTGAGTTCCTCCGGGACCGCCCTCTCCGGGGAGCAGGCTTGCTCTTCCTAGGCTTGGTTGCAAGACTTGGTTGGCAGTCCGCCAGCAATGACAGCCACGCTGACGACAGCTTATCTAACTCGTGGGGCATGTCGCGTGACTCACGCGTTGTTTTGAGGAGGTGGTAGTACTCCACCACAACCTCAGGGAAGGTGGCGCGTGACACCAGGACAGCTCCAGCGTGAGGAGCGTGAGTTTGGTGAGGTGGAGAGGGGGGAGGGAGGATGAGAAGACTGGGTACACCACCTCCCTGACCCCACTCTCCTCCGAGTTTTCCTGCTCGGAGTTGCTCCTATCAGCAGCACCCACCACTATCTGATTCTCCGCTGTCAGGTACCTGTCCACCTCAATGTAATCAGACAGGAACTCGTTGCTGTCACCCTGACAGTGTTTTAATGCAGCCTTATCGATGGCCTGTCTGACAGGTGGCACCTGGACGGCTTTGCAGAGGGTCGTTCTGACAATCGCTGAGAGGTGCGCGTGTTTAGATATCCAATACTCGGAGGCAGTGAACTTGGCGAGTTGACAGAGCCTGTCTAGGAAGGAGATCGTCAGGTGAACTGACCCCCACGTGTTAAGAAGAGTGATGTAACGCGCCAACACGTGCAACAGGTAGGGAATCATGCAGCAGTTCTTCCACCTGTCAATGAGTGTGTTACTTATAGGGAGGCTGGAATGGGTTCATATTCATACTAGTAATGATGATTCAATGAAAACTCGGAATTTTTCTCCGAACTGGATTTTTGGTTTTACATCAATGAAGACAAATCAAGGTAGTAATTCGTGAAACTCACAGTAAGGCTCTCATGGACATCCTCGTGTTCTTCCAGCTTTTCAGCTTTGTGAAAGCAGCTTGAAGGCTAAGACTCGTACATTTATCCATGACGTCATAAACTTTCTCATTCGCAGCGAGAGTCTTATCTATGAGGACATAGGCACTAACTGCACAAAATAGGACATCCTCAGTGTTAGGTGTGCTGTCAGCTTTATCCCTGTCACTGTTCGTCTGACCATCTCCAGAGGATGTCTCATGCGTGCTCCATACTGCCTGAATATCCTGTCTGTCTGAGTCCCTGTTAGTGAGGGTCTCCACCTCCGGAGACCAGGATAGAGTGATGTCGTGAGAGAGGAGGGCAGGCACTGCAGACAGCACAGACACCTGGTTGTCTGGCCGGGGGGAGAGCAGGGCTGCACACCGGGCTGTCATTCGGCTCAAACCAAAGAGTCCTGACAGGAACATCGTCACGGTCAGCAGAACATCGTCATGGGGAAGAGGAGGGGAGGAAGTCAGGAGCACGTGGGCGTCCTGGACAGAGGACATGTCGTGATTGCACAGGTTTAATTAGTGGTATCAAATTAGCTTCATGAGCATATCGATTATGATCATCCTAACTGAAGTACTAGTTCCTTACCCATACGTGTACACATACATCGATCGATGAAGGCATTGATAAAGACGCGCATTTTACAGCGCTATTTTACAGTGTGCGAAATTTAGAATTTCTGTCGAAAGTACTGTCTTTTTACGCGTTTTATGGATCCATGCACATACATATCATGGGTTATCCAATCAATATACTGTACGGTTTTAGAGGGTTGTTACCTTACAGAACTGTACGGGGTCATAAGGCTGCAGCTCTGCCTTTGCTTTGGTAGCGATTATGAAGTTGCAGTAAGTCACTAGGATTGCCACCGAGCTCCGGATCACCTCATCCGAGCTATCTACCCTGGAATGTGGGGTAGCATCATCTTAAAATTATCTGCTATCAATAAACATAATAGTTCATCAGCTTCAGTGATTGTGAATGAGTGCTATTATTAGCTAAAACAAATATAAATTCTGTTCTATACATTTCATAGGCAAAACCAAGAGTAGCACAATGGAACAATTTTGATTGAATGGAAGCACTTAATAACAGGCGTGTGTAGCTTGAAGACATCCTTGGTATTCGATGTCAGAAGGTAATTGTACCTGCTAATTGCAGCTAAAGCTGGCTCACAATCCAACATTCCAACGTGACAAAGAGACAGGAGAAGCAGGCTTTGTGGGTTGGGGTCAGCATTCTCTCGGAGTAGTACTATAGCATCAGAGAGGTGCCTAAGGGACAAAGGAGGTAAAACGTCGAACCAACACAGTAGTTCAAAACATTGGGTCGATCTGATTTATGTTCCAATCCTGGAGCGAGGCGAGTGAAAAATCTAAAAATAGGCGTTTTGTATCTAAACATGCTTTTCATACATAAACACCCCACACATCATTCACACATCATTCACCCACACATCATTCACCCCTGGCTGAAGACGATTAGCATGTATGCTATTTGAAAGCTACCAACTAACCAACCTCGTGTCAATTATAGTCTCAACAACCCCCACCACAGAATGCTTTTCATATATTTGAGTGATCTTATTTTGAGTCTGGTTTCAGTTCGGGATGGATGCAGTACAGTGTGCTCACTGTCTGTGTCCATGGCTCCCGGGGGTGTAGGTTTCTTGGGATAGGGAGCCGAAAAACCATGTGCGGTACATTTTGTGCCTCATAATCACCCTTGCCCAACTGATGACCCTTTGTAAGCCCAGAGCACTTGTTGGTTTTTAGGCCTTAAATTATTATCAAATTCATTGAACCTCTTTTATTCATTCAATTTGATGCTTGCATAAATCTATGAGCATGATATGAGCATGATATTAAATTACTCCTTTTAATATTTTTTGTTTACTAACTACAAAGACTTGGTGAACAGACTTCAGCATTTCTGTACTGTAGTTTGTAGATAAAAATAGGGACATTATAATGAGGAGTGTTGATTCCGCGGAATTGAATCGGCTATTTTACGTATGGGTACCAACTTGAGAAACGACGATAATTCTAGAGAAACACAAAAGAAAAACTCAACAACAATGTGTGTTATTCCTATATTAAATTTTGAGAGGATTAGGAACAACTAGCAGGGCCCGTGGCCTCTGGCCACCGTTCACCATTTTTTCGCTTCAGCAATTCGTACAGTACAATGTAGTACTGTAGTTCTTATCAGAATTTTACAAGAATTTTCTACAAGAATTTTAAAATATAATTTGTGACAAAAGCAATGTCATTCAAATCACACACAAGTCAGTAGCTTATGTTAAACGGAGATGATATTGTGATCTGGTGATGTGTTATGTTGATGGAATTGATTTGATGCGGAGTCATCAATGTACTGATTCGAGGAAGAAAAAGTATACAAAAAGGGGTTCACAATTTGAGATAATTATAGGATCTAGGTGAGCTTTGGGATCATAATGCGAGCACGTACCAAAGAGCCAACAGAGAGATGCTGAAGAGAAATAAGAACTGATGAGAGCTGAGGTAACAGGAGTGATGGTGCAGGAGGAGCAAAGCAACAAGAACTCACGAAGACCTGGAGAAGGAGAATGAGAAAAAGAAGAAATGGATAGGGTTGATGTTGTCCCCCGGCCTACGCATGCCCCACGCATGGGACACAGTTAAGCCCAAATCGGTACGCAGCCAAGTGAGCATTGGAGGGGCACCCGCTTCCCACACATATGTAGCAGGTGGCTGGATCACTACCAGCGCAAGTCGGAAACACCCCCTCTTTTCCACTCAGCCATCTGAGATCCAAACTGAGTGGGACACTTAGACAACACCCAGGCCCTAAGAGATGAGGACTCGGAAGATGAAAAGAGCAGACAAGGCTGGACAAACAAAGAACAGGAAGCGGAAGGAGGGAAAGACTGAGGAGAGAGAGTGAGAGATTGAAGGTGGGATCACAGGAGATCTAAGATGAGCTTTTACCTTGTTGAGACAGTTCCTTTTTGTACTTTAGAATGCTCTTGTACATAATTTTGATTGCCCTGGTCGTGATTTGAATATGTCTCACAAGTGCATCATTGTTTGATTCAGCAGGACCTGTTGGAGTTGTCCTGGCTATCTGAATGCCATTGAGAGGAATATCACCGTGGTTGATGTCAAGACTGTTGATCAATGAAGCCATCTTTTGCCTATGTGATGCTGCTAGCGGACAATTGGCAAGGATGTGTTCTTCGTCTTCAATGGCTGAGATGTCGATTCCTTTTGAAGAGCAGAAGTCACAGATCCTTTCTGCTTTAGGAATGTTTTTGTGCCTTCCAGTTTCAATATTGAGTTTGTGAGCACTACAGCGGATCCTTGCAGTAAATTTCCTGTCCTCAAAATTGCGGGCATGGTCAAGGTAATGCTCCCACGTGATCTTGTCTTTGACCTCTCTGTAAAATGAGAGCCTGCTTGATTGCTCCAAGGTAAATCTCCATGCCTCAGTGAAATGATCCTGAAGGTTCTTGACCAGTAACATGGGAGACGCAGCTTCAGCAAGATGAGTGGCCGAAACAGCTGTCAGTTGATGCTGATTATTGCCGTCTGTCGCAAAACTTTCGATGATAGACTTCATGTTGGAGTACCATAATAAGCCAAGATTTACCTGTTCATTGAATGCTGCCTTGGCAAGGTTTGAATCTTCCATCTCAGCCAGTCTCTTGAAGTATTTGACGCAGAGCTTCAGACTATCAATAACAAGTTGAAATCTGCCAGTTTCACCCCAGGCAGCAGAGTTGGATGCATTGCGCCTTATACCTAGCAGATACTTGAGGTGGCGTAGGTGAACCTGCTCAAGGCGCATCTTGGCAATTTTGGAGATGCAATTGTTGATGTTACAGTCACGGTCAAAGCAGGAGATAAGGTGTTTCACAACAGGTCGACTAGGAAGCCAGACCTGGCACCCGTAGGTTAGGATGGGTGTGACAAGGGAACCAAAGAGTTGCTGTAGGTTCTTGGGATCCACGTATCTCCTGTCAACAGTGTTCCTAAGACTGAAGTATGCCCCGAGGCCTTTCTTGTAAAGCGAGTCTTCGGCCTGGCTGAAATTCCCTTTGTTGCTGATGATAATACCCAGGTAGCAGTAGGAGGTAACAAGCACGATCTCATCTCCATTAATGATCGGCCTCCAGGTGGCACTTGGAGGATCGAGTCCATTCATAACCATGAACTTAGTTTTAGAGATATTAACTTCGAGACCCCAGGCATTGCAGTAGTTCTCAATAACATTCAGTTGTTTTTGAAGTGACTGGGTATCTAAAGCCAGGATAACAAGGTCATCAGCCCATGCAAGATGTGATATTTTCAGACCAGATAAGGTGGGGCAGTTGACGTCCAATTCGTTGAGCAACTTGGAAAGCTTGAGAAAATAGACTTTGAAGAGTTCAGGGCTAAGAGGGTGACCTTGTTCTGTCCCTTTGGAAATATCAAAGCTTTGCTGATCTTGTTGTTGATTTTGATGTTTCCAGAAGAGTAACTGTACATGCTTTTGATGATGTTAAAGAAACCGCCATTTATTCCATAGCAGGCAAGCTTGAAGAGCAATGCTTGACGGCAGACAAGATCAAAGGCTTTCTCAGGTCAATGAAGACAGCATAGACCTTTTGCTTGACTCTTTTTGTACTTTTCCATCAGTGTTAACAATGTAAAAAATATGATCATTACACTGGCTACCCTTCTTGAAGCCTGGCACTTGGTTGGGAGGGTCGGGAAAGTTTGAGTCACGATGGTTTATCAAGCGACTCAGAAGCATCAGGAAAGGAGTTTTCCAACACAGCTACAAACAGCAATAGCCCTGTAGTTGTCAGGGTCAGAGGTACAGCCCTTCTTGTGAAGCGGGGTAATGACACTTTGGCTCCAGAAGTAGACACCCAGTTTGAGACAGATGTTGAAAAGATTGAGCAGAAGATGGAGCATTTCAGCATTGAGTGCCTTGATGATCTCATTGCTGATGTGGTCGAATGAAGATGCTTTTCCTGATTTGAGGCTGCTAATGGCGTCTTCCAGTTCATCCATTGTGAATGGTTTGTTGAGCTCTTCATCAGGTAGACTGGAGTTGGCAGTGTCTACGGCATCATTGAGCAGAGCCTGCTTAGTCAGTTGATCAACAGTCGGGTGCTTGTCAGAATAGAGCTGAGCATAGAACTTCTGAAAGTTATCAAGGTGTTCGGATTCGTCAAGTTTGATGTCTTTTTGCTTGTATTTTTTGAGCTTCTTGAAGTCTCTCCAGGACAATACCTTTCCTGTTTTGATTTTTTCATTCAGTTTACGAATGAACTTGTCTTTTTTAGACTCCACAATGGCTCGGTAATCTTTGACATTGAGACGATGTCGATCTTTTATACTTGTGTTATCAGGATTGTTGTCCATCACACGAATAGATCGTTTCAAAAGTCTCCTGGCTGTATTACAGGCAGGGTCAAACCATGCTTCATGCTTTGGCCTGCTCTTTTCACTTTGTTTGGGAATATCAAAGCTTTCACCAGCAACTGAATTGATAAGGGACAAGATATCTTTATTGAGGGATTCAGCTTCATTACTGCTGATGTTATCTGATGTAAGCCGTTCGTTGAGGGTTTCTATCTGGGCTAGGATTGATTGAGTATTGAGAATGTTCTGAAACTTGTCAAGACCTTCAGGAGTGATCTTGTATTTGAAAGGAGCAGGCTCGAAGTGAGTAGGAGCTTTTGTTGGTGTTATCACCGGGCTATGATTCCAAAGATGAAGGATAACAGGGCTGTGATCTGAAAAGAGAGTGTGACTAGCTACCACAAGATTTCTGATACGATGTGTGAAGCTACCAGAGCTGACAAAAAGGTCAACAACGCTGTTTCCATTCCACTTGAAGCATGTGTACTTTCCAGCACAGTCACCAAGAGTGCGACCGTTAAGTACTATAAGGTTCTGGGATCCGACAAGGTCAAGGAGAAGCTTCTTGTGACTGTTAGTGCCTTGATCGGAGCTAGATCTGTGGATAGAGACAGGAGCAGATTCATCGATGAAGTCTGCGCTGTTTGAATCGTCAGCATCAGGGTGGAAGTCAGATCTGCTAAGAGAAGGATCGTTGTAGCCTGAAGCATCACCAATTCTGGCATTGAGGTCACCACAGAGCAGTATTTCGTCATCTGGTTGTTCACGAAGCCTGCTGATAGTGGTGTGCAGATAGTCAAAATTCTGTGAGGAGTCATGCTTTAGCCCTTTAGTGACACTGTTGGAAGGAGGGATGTAGCAATTCACAACAAAGGTCCGTATTTTAGTGGCTGGGTTATAAAACTTGACCACAACTAAATTTGCTGATGTGGTCTTATCATTGTGTAACTTGATGAGCTTGCAATGATGGAGCAAGTCATTACTTATCAAGGTTGTTACTCCACCACCTTTGCCCTGTTTGCGGAGGTTACTGAATGCTTTGTAGCCCTCGATGTTTACTTCTGATACGGTTTCTTGGAGACAGACAATCTTATGAGTCAGCAGGATTTTCGTGAACTCAGGATCGTCTGATTTTTGCCCAAGGATGCCGCTGGCGTTGGCAATGTTCCAGGTGATGATAGATGGGACATTATCCATGGAGTGAAGAAGCAGAAAGAAGAGTGTGGATCAAGGAAAGCTGACAGATGCAGAAAGGGGGATGGGTGAGACAGAGAAAGGGAGCAGCAAAGAGAATATCGACCAGAGAGGAGAGAGCACGAAAAAGCTGAGGAAATACAGAGGTGCAATTTGACAGAAAAAGATCAACTGGAGAGGAAAGCTTGATGGAGACTGGTTCTGAAGTTGCCCATGATGACTTTGATTCCTCTTAGGGTGAGATGGATAGTGCCGTCCCTGAACATGTAATGATAAGGGGACCCAGTTCCATTGGCAAAGAAGTTCCTGTTCAGGTTCTGTTTCACTCTGGCCCAAAAGTCTGATGAGTCAGCAGATTTTGAAAGGTATTCAATCTTATCAGAAAGAGCATCTCTGAATTCGCTAGCCTTTTCTTGCTCACTACCACAAGAGAGCACATGGGAGATGAACACTTTGCAGGATTGAGATGTCTCACGGAGAACTTTGTCAACTGATGAGGTAAGCATATCTACGGCCTCATCAACAGGTACCTTCTCCACTAGATCATGAGTGCCAAGATGGATGTAGATAGCTTCTGGCGCTTTTTGGGCGATGCTAGAGCTGAATTTGCGTAGAGCTGACTTATTGCGAGATAAAGTGTCCTGAGATGAAGTGTCGTGAGATGAAATGTCCGTTCCCCGTTCACTATCACAGCTTTTGAAGACACTGTCACGCCAAGTTTCAAGGTCTCGTTTCAGCACTACCGTTTCCCTGAGTGTTTCCCTGAGGTTTTGAATACATTTCTCATTCTTCTCAAGCAACATATTGGATTCCTGATTGAGGTTCTTGAGTTTTTCAATCATACAACCATGAATTTCAGCATTATTAACAGGAGATGGAGATGCTTCGATGGTTGCTGAGCATTCATGGATCGTATTTCAGCAAGAAGAATGTCAATTTTTTTCCACAGGCAATGGATGATTTCTCGAGGCTCTCCAGCTTATTACTCATCATGAGGCTAGACTTTTCAAGAACTTCGAGGCGAGTTTCGAATGACGACCCGCTGAGATTATTTTGTTGCTTGCTGCCTGTTAGAAGCTGGCTTATTCGCTTCTTCTTTGCTTTGAGGGACCCATCAGACTTCAGATTCGGATCAGTGATGAGGTCATATTTTAATCGGGTGTGCCAACTCCTCTAAGTGATGTCTATATACCTGGTGGTGTCAAACGTCACTGGTACTTTTGTATGAACATTCCGATCATCGGTATGCTTGATTGTGTACTGAGTGGTGGCAGAGAGGTCTGTGGCTATATATAAGGAAGACCGGACAGACAGATATATATGAGGAAGAATTATAAGTAGTAAGATAGACAAAATGATAGTACTGTGAACTTCAACCTCGAATTCGAGGTACCGAGTAATTTATTCAACATCCCCGTGAGGGTAACATGAAATCGTATGGGAGTGACGTCGTATTGCGAATACTATGAATTATGACTTGTCATATGAAATATATTTGAATATTTCGTTCGTGACGGGGTGGAAAAAAGTAAGGACAACAACCTCAAATTTTTGTACATCTCCTTCACAAATTTCAATTTGTGGACTACCCTTCAAATTTCTGTGCTTTTTCCAGAAATGACAGCAATTATAGACTCTGACCTGCTTTGCGTCAAGTTACTATTTAACGTTAAGAACCTACCTCAATGCCTTTTTGTAAGTTTTTAAAAGAAAATGGCGTCGGGGAAATAATGCGATATAACTGATAAGCAATGATTGAGATCCTCACCCTTGTTTGCGATACAATGATGCGAGGAGCTGAAAATAGTCCCCCGAGAGACGGGACTTATCTAGCAGCGTTCCGAACTCCAGGATCTGAATCTTCCCGCTCACATCATCCTCCAACCCGTCTGCTATTCTCCGCAAGCGATCCAGATAACGCGTGACTTCGTCATTATCACGCGTTGGAGTTTTGAGACTCTGAGCTCTGAGGTTGAGGAGGCGAGTGAAGGAGGTGAAGGAGTCCTTGTGGGATTGGGGGAAGGAGAGGGAGTCCAGGGCGTGGTCCAGGAGTTTAGAACTAAAGTGTTTGTGGGGGTCTTGTGGACTCCGGTACAACAGCTGACACACCTGACGTGGAAACGATCTGTGGTATCATTAGCATCTACAGTGCAACTTTATCAAATCTAGTTATAAATATATATGTGAGCGGAGATAATGTCAAATTTGTGATATCCTACGTGTTCTGTGGCTCAAACCCGCCGAGTAAATAAAATCCAAAATCAGAAATGAACTAAAAGTTGAAATGAATTTTCCAATCACGTGCGTACTAGGGATGTTCAAAAAACATTATTTTCGCCCAATCACTCCTAATATTCGATAATATTTTGCATAATTGTAAATTGCATAATAAATGCATAGGAACGCACTGCGTACCTATGCATTTAGTATGTATTCCAAATTTAGGCTATTTATTCATCTGGATTGGCTGATCAAATCGCATCAATTTATACCCTTTTACCTATTTTATCATCTTGATTCTATGTTCATTTTATCTTTTCTGAACTTTGTCCAATTGACTCCTGTTAATGATTACCTGCCCCCAAAGAATATAACTGTGCCTTTTGCCAACAATGAAATGGCTAATCCCAAATAACCTTCGATAAGTTAATAACTACTGCCCAAGGCTATTGACGGCGCATCATACTTCTGCTATTAATATCCCTGGTAAAGATATCATCACTTCTAATGAAAGGAAAATTTCCCGAACCTTAAGATGAATAAGAGGTGATTTAAAGCGTAAACAAGCTTCAATTCCGTCATTAGTTTATGAAGCTGGCTTTAAGCTTTTCTGTGTAAAATTTAAAGAGCCTGTCAGAGCTATCAAAAGCATTTCTATAAACATAATGGCGGGACCCACAGTTCAGACTTGACTAAACACTTACACTTAAAGCCTCTTAAACTACATCTTTCTTAAATGGAACCCATTAAGTTCTTTTCATGTCTTTATTGTTTTAAACTCTGGGCGATAACACAATGAACTAATTATTATGAGAGTTTATATTATTATAGGAGAGTTCGGTGGAATTCTATCTATAAATCTATGCAATTTAAGCTTTTTAACTCAAATATAGAAGATTCTGATTATACTAAATATCAAGAAAACGTAGCCCTATGAAATCGTCCAACTAGTAAAAAAAGGGATGGGCTTGTTTAATAAATTGGACTTCACCCTCCAACACAACTAACCTCAAAGATGAGTTTAAGCCAGTCTGGAGAAAGTGACGTTTGTCGGTTAAGACAGAATGCTATATGTTGTGATACTGCCAGTAGGATTAGGATCGTTTCCTTGTGGTTTGTACCGAACAACTCGTACACATCTTGGGTAGGACAGATGGTATGGAAAAATATGGTCTTAACAAGGTCAAAATCTAGCAGTGGTTTCGAAATGCAGGAAGATTGTTTGGGATTGAGATGATTTGGGCTCACTAATAATTAAGATATTCGTTGAAATGATCTCGGATACCAACCTTGCTGAGGAAGAGTGATTTGGGAGAGGTTGGTTGATGACGTCACCAGACGAGTGACGTTAGTGACGAAAGAGAAGAGTCCCCGGAGGGGGGCAGAGGACAACTTGTTAGACATGGCAGACAGGGAGCTGTCAACAGCAGCTGCGTCCACACACTCGTCCACTGCATCTGAAGAGGGAAGTTCAGTATCCTGAGCAGAGAGACTTAGCAGGAGACAGCGCTGATAACGATTAGAGCAAATGATGTCCTATTTTGATATGGGAGTCAAGCACATTTTCATATGGATTTATATCTGGGTCCTTCCGCGTTCATCACAGCCCGATCTAGCTTTATAATCATCTATCCCGCTCAATCTACCAGTACAGATTATTTTTCCTAAAATCAATTATGCTGCAAGCATGCAATTCTTTTCAGACTAGGCACATCTGTCATAAATCACTGGTATTCTCTTCGGATCACGGATGGTCAAGATCTTTAGAAGATAAAATATTGCGATTGAAGGATGGAATACAAGAATTTATTCTATTGAGCGCTCACCATTTTTCATGGAATCTCAATTAAAAACGCCACACGAATTTTCATATTATGGTTCCATGAGGCAGTTAAGAATTGTGCTGCTGTCATGAAATGGAGTAAGGACAAAAGGGACACAATTGAATGCATTGTAAAAGTTCACAACAGAAGTTTAATGAGTTTTTGTTAATATAAGTTTTCCTGAAATTCTAAAGATAATTAGTCTTTGACTTTAAGCCTCGGGTTATCTTTATTATATGATAATTAGTCTTTGACACCACCCTTCTCGCTTTGTACCGTTGTGCTAAAATTCACATATATAAAGGATCCATCTTGATGTTCGAGTCATTCTCGGTCATCTCTGCCAATCTTCAGTTGAGATGGGTACCCATTCTTACTGCACCACATATTTCCACTCACACTTGGCCCCCCAATAGATTATCTTTAACCCACTTTCTCTAAATGAAGGGCACCTACATAGAGTTCTTTAATGTTAGTGATAATAAGGTAAAAGTATGATCCTCACGCCAATGAACCTAAAATTATATAACAAATCTTGCGGCCAACAACGTAATATAGCTAAATAGCTAATAACCAATTAAACAGTATACCTGATTGGCCTTTATTTAACGGGCCTTAAATTTCCGGGCTTCACCATTGATGTTCTGTCAGCTTAGATAAAAAGCCCTGCGTTTCTCTTTCTTTGAATATTAGGACAAAAATGAATTTGAAAGGGCCGGTTGAAGTGGGGCCGATAAAATTTTAGGGCAATTGATTTGCTCAAATCAAACTTATATGACTTGCCTTATACTATGTTGTATTCTCTTGAACATCATTTTATAACACGATAATGACCTTAATAACCATGTTAGACCGGGATTTGAGTCTTTTGATGCAATTAATTAAGTATACATGGTTCTAGTCGCCATTTTAGAGCGTAAATTCCTTGGTTTTGGTCCGATATCAAAATACAAATGAACATTCAATGTACCATGAACATACGTATCGCAAATACAGGTTTATACTCGTCGAATTAGAAATTAGCTGATTGGCGATTGCTCGGAGTTTCGGCAGACTATCACTTGATCTCCTTCGTATGTGATAGAAATGTGATAGAAATGTGATAGAAATGTGATAGAAATGTGATAGAAATGGACCAATCAGATGGCTGTATCTGACGTTGGCAATATCAGATACAACCATCTGATTGGTTCATGTGGTATCACACACAAAGGAGATCACGTGGTAGGCTGTATAAAATACGAGCAATCCGATATTTTCCAATACGGCGAGTATAGTGCATTAAACTCTGCTATTCGTTAGAATAATATTTTGAAGATGATTTCTGGTTGGTTCGTTGCGGCTATGCTGTTGGGTCTTACTCAGGGTGAGTAACTGAGCACTTGCAATAAATAAAACACTTGATTATCAAAGAATTATAAAATTCAAATGACTCTTGATAAACGGTGACAATGGTACTAAATTATACCTTTGCCTCATATTGATCGAGAGGTCATTGGTGTTTCATTGTTAACTCTGTTTTCAGGAGAACTCAAGGTATTCTATGCGGAGAAGGATTTAGATTCGACTACTAATCGGTTCACGGAGCACGATCTTAATGATAACATTGGAGCTGTCACAGCTATGGGAGGTAACTGGAAACTGTACGAGCACGAGCACCAAGGTGGAAATTCCATGTCTATCTGTCAAGGAGTGACGTATGGAGCCAAAATATTGGGTGAGAAGGGATTCTACAACCAAGCTTCGTCTGCAGCAAGAGACGACAATGCATGCAGCTTGGAGATGTGGGCAGACGCGAACAAGGGAAGCACCAAGAAAACAATCCAATTTGCAACCTCATCTTTCTCTTACTTCAATAACGAGGCATCAACTGTCAGGGCTAATGGTGGCGCATGGATGTTGTACGAGAACAACGATTTCACAGGAAACAGCTTGGCAATCTGTGAGGGACAGGAAATGAATCACGACGAATTAGCTGCCCACGGTTTCGCAGACCAAATTTCCTCGGCTAAACCAATAGCAGCGTGCTAAGATAAAAGCATCGTGATGCGAAAGGACAAGGATGATAAGATATATTCTATAATCTAACGGTATTAGTAATTAATCCCCATTATAATGGCAATTTAAACTAGTAACTGTTGTTTATTTTCGTATCTTTGGTTTGAGAGGAAGTTTTGAATTTACATTTGTATTCACAGGTGAGGAGTAATATAATAGGTTTTAGGTAGTAGGGCAAATAATATTCTCAGATAAGACGTTTAAAGACATTTAAAGATTAAATTTTACTCAACACTTATCGTTAGGATAACATTTTGAAGATGATTTCTGCTTGGTTCGTAGCAGCTATGCTGTTGGGTCTTACTGAGGGTGAGTAACTGAGCACTTGCAATAATTAAAATAATTGATTTTTGAACATAGTACGATTTAAGCATAAGATTCAAATAACTCTGGATAAACGGTGCCAATGGCACTTTAATGTTCAATATACCTTTTTCTCATATTAATCGAGAGGTCTTTGGTGTTTCATTGTTAATAACTCTGTTTTCAGGACAACTCAAGGTATTTTACAAAGAAAAGACCCTAGATAGGTCCGCCAACGGAATAAATCAGTTCTGGCGGATCAGTCTTAATGATAACATTGGAGCTGTCACCGCTATGGAAGGCAACTGGAAGCTCTACCAGCACGAGAAAGGTGCTGGACATTCAATTTCTATCTGTCAAGGAGTAACGTATGGAGCCAAAATATTGGGCGAGAAGGAAATGTACAGGGAAGCTTCGTCTGCAGC
Organism: Beroe forskalii; assembly: GCA_011033025.1. Taxonomy (NCBI): domain Eukaryota; kingdom Metazoa; phylum Ctenophora; class Nuda; order Beroida; family Beroidae; genus Beroe; species Beroe forskalii. Next base: position 59,859 of record WFMF01000610.1, on the reverse strand, counting down.
AAGAGACGACAATGCATGCAGTTTGGAGATGTGGGCAGACGCGAACAAAGGAAGCACCAAGAAAACAATCCAATTTGCAACCTCATCTCTCCCTTCCTTCAATGACGAGGCATCAACTGTCAGAGCTAATGGTGGCGCATGGATGTTGTACGAGGACAACAATTTCGAAGGAAACAGCTTGGCAATCTGTGAGGGACAGGAAATGAATCATGACGAATTAGCTGCCCACGGTTTTGCAGACCAAATTTCCTCGGCTAAACCAATAGCAGCGTGCTAAGATAAAAGCATCGTGATACGAAAGGACAAGGAAGATAAGAAGTATTCTTTAATCTAACGGTATTAGTAATTAATCCCCATAATGATGGCAATTTAAACTAGTAACTGTTGTTTATTTTCGAATCTTTGGTTAGGGGGAAGTTTTTGAGTTTACATTTGTATTCATAGGTGAGGGGTAATATAATGGGTTTTGGGTAGTGGGGCAAATTATATTCTCAGATAAGACGTTTAAGGATTAAAGGAGTATGGGGAATTGGCCTTGAAAAACAATTATTGGATTTCAGTCAGACAGTCACTAGTCAGGAGTTTCAAGGGTGTATTCAAAGTATATAGATTATAGGGGTAGTACTGGTGCAAATTTTCCAATTTTGGACATCAGGACTGAGGACAACCACAAAACCGTGACCAAGTCCCCGATGTAAATCGTGTAATGAAGGCTGCTCGATTCAATTCATCCACCAATAAGCCCTCAAGACTGGACTGTTCATTCAGTATACATAACCACAATTGTGAATGTAATTAAAGGGACACTTACTGAACTGTATGAGCTGGAAGATCAGGTCAGGAAGCCGCGTGGTGATGTCCACCTCCAGGCACCAACTTACAAACTCCCACAATCTGAGGGGTGGCAATGGCGTCAAACAGGGTAAAAAAGGTTAACTGAACGGGTTCTTATTTACCTCATTGATAAGTGAAATATGATGAAGCCGAAGGCCAAATTTGCAAATTGTTTTTTGCACTGAACGACCATTGCATTACCTCGCTCGATGCATTCATGAGTACGCTTATCAAATCAGTAAATCAAAGAAGACACTACGATTTAGCTTGCGATTACACCGGCGAATAAACTTCAAAGAGTATTGTAAAATGTTGCAGTACATTATCTGAGAACTCAAATTTACACGTTTACACGAAGGTTTTCGGTCATTTGGCCTAACTGGACATCTGGCCTAACACTGGTTAGAGTCAGGGAGAGAGAGAGAGATAAATTCAAAATTTCTTGAGTATTTCTTGAGTTTAAGGCTTTAGGCCAAATGTCCAGTTAGGCCAGATGACCTAGAACCTACACGAATTATCCCAGATGAAGTAACCAAAACACCCAAAAACACGGAACCTTATGGTGGAGTCACAGTTAGTCAGTAGTACCTCGTGACAGTTCCCACACATTACCTGTCCTTGTGGAGGACTCTGAAGGCATGCTCGGAGCCCCGGATGAGTAGGAGACAGTTGGAAGGGAGGGAGGAGAAGTGTTGGGTGCTGGTACAGAGAGGAAGGTAGGGGATGATACTCACAAACATGCGCACCTTCACCCCCTCCTTCTCCTGCGATTATTATACCGTCTAATAGCAGGAACCACCCAAAACGAGCCAGCACACACCGAACCCACCCGAATTCACCGAATTTGGTCTTAAAACCACCCGAACCAATCTGAAACCATCGAACCCACCGCTCATTTTGGGTGGGTTCGAGTGGTTTCAAGTGGTTCCACATTTTAGCTAAATTTTAGCTCGTTCCGGACTGTGTTTAGGTTGGTCTCGTACATTTTGCATTAATTCGGGCTATCTTAATATTTTCTACGAGGCAATAAATATTATCAAAACCATATTTTCCTGTGGTTTCGGTGGTTTCAGTTGGTTTCAGGTGGTTCCTGCTTTTAGTTTCAACGGCGATTATGCCTGAAGGCAGAACACGAGCTGCAGAGCCCGACATAGCTGGTACTCTCAATTTGAATTAATTTTGATATGACTAGTGCGTATTTTTCGAGGGATGCCTGATTTTGAATGATGTCTGATTCTAGTCTGATCTGCGGTGTACTGTTTTCAGTTTTCTGGTTTGTATTTATGCTAGGACTGTAATAAAGCTATGACTATGATGGTGACGTGAAGAGCAGCCGCTCACTTCATGCATTGGAATAATTGTATTGTCGAGTAATCACGTACAACGTAGCATGGCACTACTCGGACAATACATAAAGCTAGAACTAATATAAAACAAGAGCTAGTAGATCTATTAGGTCATCATGAGTTGGCACAGTGTGTGAAACTTGTTGATGCTTGTTATTGTATATCTCACTCATGGTGTTCTGGACAGCGCAGTTACAAGTTTGCTTGTATTGCGTTTGTTTGCAGCAGTTTCAGAATTCAGAGTTTCATTCGCATCAAACACATGTATTAGTATCGATACAATCATTGTTTTTTAATTAGGTATTTGCTTTTATTATTCTCACTTCTGAATCATCTCAATGAAATAATCACTTAATCATTACATCTGCTCGAGAATCTGTTTCAGTTTTTTATAGTATTGCAGAATGCAGATATACATGTCTTAGTGTAGCCTGGTGCGCAATGAAATAAAGTTAGTAGCTAAACTCAATCGCAAGCCACCTGATACATGAATAATAAAACACGTTACTTCTACCCAAGAAAGCTTCTACTATCGAACCTGTTTCTGTAGAGTTTTGAATATGTTCCCCACAGTAGCATTATTGTGGGACTGCTTCCCGAAGCTTGCGACGATTTGTAACAACCCATCAGCAACATCACACATACACTCTGCTGCACCGGGATCTAGAAAGAAATTAGAAATTTTAGAAATACAGTTATTGACTTTGATATTATAAGTTCAGTTCCCCTACCAAATTTTATAAGTTGTATAATTTGCGATCACTTTGACGGAACTCAGTATCACTAGTTTTCAGTTTGTCAGCATGTTAAGTGTTAACCCCCACACATTCTCAGTCATATTCCCCCCATGCAGTTCAAGGCTAGACGTACCTGATGATTTAGAGAGGGCTAGTACGAGGTGAGGGGCGATCTGATTAGTGAACTTCCCCACAGTTCCCTCTGAGCCCAGAACTCCTACCACCTGAGAGACATGAGCAATATTCACCCTGTACATTAATATGCGCGCTGTAAGGCTAAAATGACGTCATTATCAGAACGAAATGTAGTGTGTTGATGACGTTGAATGCGCGGGTTTTTAAGCTGAGAAATAGGGGCGCTGACAAAGACATAATCCGAGACTGAACCATGCTCAAGATATTTTTATAGATGACAGACTCGGATGGAAGCTGATGAGTAGATCTGATGATTGATGAAAAACAGAAAATTCGATAGAACTTCTCCTCTTCTCAAGGAACAATGGATTATGGAATCACTTCCACCAAGCTATGTAAGAAACTGAGAGAAATATCGGATTATCGGAGGAAGTCTCATTAGTACATGAACCGTGTTAGCTATAGTTTTAGGCCCAGATCGATATCATTGTTAATTGGTCGGCCCCAAAAATTTCAAAGGATGTCCTAATTGAATTAACTTTTATTAATTAGCAAATTTTCTATGTACATAATACCGTACAGTGCGAAAAAGGCGACGTGTAAAGTAACAAATTTAAGCTTTGATATACAATGGTAGCAATGGCTCCACAGTCCACTTCAGCCAAAATGAACGATTGTGGCCTATCATGATAAAATTAGATTTCATAATGCGCCATATGATTTATGAATATGGTATGAAATTATCACAATTACTTTAGGGTGCTGATCCTCATCATAGCCTTTCACATTTACCCTCAAGTTCCATAGGCAATTATTCATTGCGGTTGAATACTACATGGCAATATTATGATACATCAAGCTTGATATCCGCCAAGGATTAATATGCCCACAGATCATAAGTCGGCGGTTAAAATGTCGTTAATATCATAGAACAGTGTGTTGAGTTGATGACGTTGAACCTCCACTTTTTCGCAGGGGGGTGAGAAGAGGACAACATCAAATTCGATTAATTAAAGACATCCTCCGATTCCAAAAATCATTAATATCATAGCTTTACGTATGGAAAGTGAGGAACGGCGCGATACCGCGGGGGTAACGCTAGACTTATCGTCGGGAGCCTCAAGTAGAACACAAGAGAGAAAATTAGAGGACTACATCATATTCAGTAGCATATTATGCCTTACCGTGATCAGTGCATCAAGCTCTAAAAATAACACCATGTTATGAGATATGGTAACGGGAGGAAATAGAATGACATGTATCAAGCATAGTGTATAATTTTCCAGAGAGCGAAAGTGTGTTTTTAGAATTTCTTCTGACAAAAATAAAATGACATAAAAATGACAAAAATAAAATGACATAAAATTCTGTGAGATTTTGTCGTCCCCATTTAGACCTTCGTTCCCAATGATATCGATCAGGGGTTTTAGGACGTGCTTTTCTGAATAGTACTTTTCTGAATATTTTGTCGGAATATTTTTTCTGAATATTTTTAGGATAAGTATTAAGTCGTAAACGGTACTTTCTCTTCTTAATTAATTCATCAGAATGATTTTAGGCAGTTGGAGTTAGCTCGTGGTCAGATAAGTTTTGACGGAGTAGTAACGCGATTTTATTTTTGGGAGGAAGTATCGTTTTTAGACGGAAAATTCAGTTCTCTACTTTTATATCCAAAGTAAAGTTTATATCTTCATATTATTCCAAAGTAAAAGGCATTTCTCTTAGTGCACTATTTAGTTCGCTATTTGGCTTCTGGCATTTGAATAATTTCCTATTTCCATTTCCGCGAGCAAGGTTCATGACTTCTTTTTACGGTTTCCTACTTTACGTTCCTCAAACCAATCAAATGCAAAAGTGGCGTGTATTTTAATTTTTCTCATTCTTTTTGAACACGTTCAAAATGAAGGGTTTAGTAACGATTAAAAATTGCTAACCGGGATATTACACACGAGGGCCGAAGGCCCCAGTGTGTAATATCGCATTATGCACCTTCCAGGCATTTTTATGCTATGTATTCAAAAACCCTATAGGCACCAGGGTACCGTGCGCAATAAATTATTACGCACAGTAGTGCCGAAATCCGGATTTATTACGCACTGTAGGTCATAATAATTTATCATGGTGCAGTGGAACAGTGCGTAATAATTTATTTCACACAGTTGAGCAAACTGTACCTTCATATCTTAATTTAAAACATTTCCTTGTGTATGAAAATATTGCCATTTTTTCGAGTAAAGTCGGTGCATAATTCAGTTTAATAACTCGTAAAAAGTACTAAACTAAGCATTAAAAACCTCGGCCTTCGGCCTCGGTTTTTAATGCCATATTACACACTCGGGCCTTCGGCCCTCGTGTGTAATATGACGCTTAGTACTTTTTACTCGTTACTAAACCCTTCATTAAATACCGAGGCCGAAGGCCGAGGTTTTTATTGCAGAGGTTTGCACTTTTTACGAGTTATTAAACTGAATTATGCACTGGACCATAATAAATTATTATAACCTGGAGTGCGTAAATTATTATAACCTGGAGTGCGTAATAATAATAAATTCAGATTTTAGCACTTCAGTGCGTAATAATTCATTGCGCACGGTACCTTGGTGCCTATAGGGATTTTAAATTCATAGCAAAAACATGCCTGGAAGGTGCATAATTTCCATATACTTAACAGTCAATCTCAACGATAGGTTGGCTACTTCATGGCTACGTTGGGAATAGTCTAAATCGCAATCATGTGCTCTAGCCGGATACGAAAAATTGGGTGAAACCAACCTATAACTTGAACAATGAACATGTCCCATTATAATAACCGTACCTCTAAAGCGAGCGATGTGAGCTCCTTGGCATTCCCCGACTTCTTGACCAAGCAGTCCAAAACGTACTTGATCAGGTGGTTTCCAAGGTTACACAGCGCCGGCGCATGCTTGGACCCTGCTTCATACTTAGCCAACTTTTCCTGAAATAAAGTTAGATAAGGGAAGGGATACTGACATACGTCGTGTTGTGTACACAAGTCTAATTAACTACTGACAAAGTAAAATTCTCGTGCACCAGAGGGTACTTCATGTAGTTTGACTTCACACCCAACCCCTGATAATTCTGTCATGAATTCACTCCTTCAATCTCTGACTATAATTGTTTCATTCTAAAACCCGTAACTTGAAACCAGTATGATCTATACGGTCCTGCTTTTACGTTTGTATGGGGCCTTTTTTCTATTTGGGACGTTGCTAGCTTATGATCAAATATCCTCGAAGATAAAGCTACTCATTCGAGGTATAGTACATGTTGTAATGTACATGGCTGTGAGGGGAAGCAAAGAGCGGTGTAGAAACGTATTATCCACGGGGTATTTCTCATTAACGCAATTCCAATACTCGTTTATAGTATACCTTTGCTTTATATAAACTACTCGATAGTCTATCATTCAATATTTTCATTTACATTTGTTATTAATATTTTCTATTTATATATTTGTATTAACGGAGTTTTATAACTTGCACTCGTGAAAAATATGCCGTAGATGTTGCGAGTCCTGAGAACATCTTTTTGAAATTTCCACATAACTGCCATATTTTGTACGTCCATGATACTGATTTTAAAGAATATCCATGAACATTGAACGTTTATTGCGCCGCACGACTTGGAAATTCCAGGATGAATCTAATTTCTCCAACTATAGCGACACCTGAAAATCTAAAATATATTCGAATTGTAGGAAGTGATAAGTTAGAAGTAAAATATTAATGTCATGATCATCATAGAGTGGTTTCCACAAGTAATGGCTATGTATCAATCTATCGTTGTCATGACAACCATTAGTAAGGGATGTATCTGCCCCAGGCTGTACCCCCCAGTGAAGTAAATCCTCCCATAGATGTTAGAGCGGATTTTGGTAGTTCATAGGGTCAAGAACCACCAAAAAAAAGTTGTCCAAAAAATTCCTTGGGGAACCTTGATTTTTTACCCCTTTTTTACCCGCGCGTAGGGTAAAACTTCGATTGCCGATAACTCAGCTTCCTTTTGAGATAGAAACTAAGATGAGAAGTACGTACGGTACGTACTTTTAAATGAACCGTACTAGTACGTACTTTTTAAATCCTGGTGAAAAGTACGTATAAGTAAATTCATGAATTATATTGCTAAACGCGGGAAAAGACGGAGCATGTGGCACAAAGGATATATGAGACAAATTCTAGAACTCTGCTGATGCGTTTTAGGGCGTGATTCACGTACAAATGTGTGTAACAATAATGATCGATCCTCCACAATAAATTTTGATCTTCAAAAAATATTGTTCAATCGTACGCCCGGTACGGGTACGTACTTTTCAAATGGTTCGTACTAGTACGTACTTGTGGCCCGGTATCATACGTACTTCTCATCTTAGGATAGAAAGCTCAATAACCACACTAAAATGTTCACGATGGCCACATTAGGTCGGGCGGATCATGGTTCCAAGTCGCTATCTTGCTCCGTTTTCGAGATAATCGCCAAAACCCCCTTTTTCACCATACGCAAAGGGGCAAAAAACGGTTCAGGTAAATATGGCCATACTGTGGGTAAATTGGCACTTATTATGATTTGAAATGCATGTATCGGTTGTAAATAGACTAAAGTTGTACCAGAAAAAAGTTGTCCAAGATATTTCATGAGGAACCCCCCTTTTCTTACCCCTTTTTTACCCACGCATAGGGTAAAACTTCGATTGCCGATATCTCAGCTTCCTTTTGAGATAGAAAGCTCAATAACTACATTAAAATGTTTGCAATGGGGAGATCATAATGTCTGACACTATAATATGACTATGGGAGGTAAAATCTTTAGTGAATGACTGCTTGGTCCTATTTCTGCGTGTAAGGCTTTTGCATAGGATGCCAAAATCAGCTGCCTTTTTATGCTAGTATGGGAGTAAGCAAGGCACTCCCAAAGAAGTGATCTAAGGTGATTAACTCCGGGACAGTGTTAAAATAAAGGGAGGAGTTTGGGCCCTCTTGCTCTTGCTGTTAATTAGGCAGTTCTGGTTTGTAGACATGACATGTATGTTCCTTCTCACATAGTTTAGAAATTTTAGGCTCAGGCTGCCCTATGGTGCCGCCACAAAAGGAGTAAAAATGTCAATAATATACTCATATACACGAAACAGAGTGAGGTTGTAAGCATATAACCTGAGGCCAGATTTAGATCTGGGTTAAATTCATGATGATGATGATATAGATATAGACTATAGAGTATAGAGACATTGAATTGATAAACAAGTTTATGCCACAAATTGGGAGTTTCTGACGGTTCCAAGTAAGTCATAGGTACTCAAATGTTGCTATATAATGTTCTAGGAGGTATATCAAATCATACAGTATCCGTACGACGTGTGGTAATCGCCTCAGAAAGTGGAACCAAGTGCATTTTAAAATGTGTCAAGATTGTAAGCATATACGCTAAAAGTGTCAAGATTGCATATGCATATTAACTGAGGCCAGAGTTAACCAGGACAGTCATCAAGTTGTTATAGGTATGTCTTGACGATGAATTGACATTGTTGATAGGTTGTTAGGGTCAGGTTTCTACACGTTTATGCTTGTATTTTGGCATTTATGACGGCTCCAAGGCGGTCTTAGGTACTCAAATAATTGTTAGATATGTTTTAGAAAGTGTATTTAATGATGCAATATCCATTACGATGCCTGGTATTTGCTTCAGAAAGCAGAACAGAGTGTATTTGAAGAAAAACGTGGGACAAGTGTCAAGATTGTAAGCATATACCCGAAAAAGTTTCAGGATTTTAAGCATCTTAGCTGAGGCTAGAGTCAGACTAAGGGACTGGTATCCCGCTGTGGGGCTTCAGAACCCTTGGTTGGGAGGACTGGTATCCCCGCTGTGGGGCTTCAGAACCCTTGATAAGAGATGGACTTGTATCCTGCTTGGGGCTTCAGATCCTTGATAAGGGAAGGACTGGTATCCCGCTTGGGGCTTCAGATCCTTGGTAAGGGAAGGACTGGTAATTGGTATCCCACTTGGGGCTTCAGATTCTTGGTAAGGGAGGGACTGGTATCCCTTTTGGGGCTTCAGAACCCTTGGTAAGGGTGGGACTGGTATCCCACTTGGGTCTTCAGATCCTTGGTAAGGGAAGGACTGGTAATTGGTATCCCACTTGGGGCTTCAGATCCTTAGTAAGGGAATGACTGGTATCCCGCTTGGGGCTTCAGATCCTTGATAAGGGAAGGACTGGTATCCCACTTGGGGCTTCAGAACCCTTGGTAAGGGTGGGACTGGTATCCCTTGGGGCTTCAGATCCTTGGTAAAGGAAGGACTGGTAATTGGTATCCCACTTGGGGCTAGATCCTTGGTAAGGGGGGACTGGTATCCCAGCAGGGCTTCAGAACCCTTGGTAAGGGTGGGACTGGTATCCCGCTATGGGGCTTCAGGACCCTTGAGTTGGTGTGTGACATTTGAGTTGGTGTGGCAATTTGATGTGGCGAGTTGTCAGTTGATGTCTTTTGGGAATTTTGTGTTTTTTAAGTGGATCAGATGGGTATCAATCCGTTTTGCCGCAATGGCAAGGGGTTATGGAATATGGAAGTTGTCCACTCGGGACTATTGCCGCTATGGCCCAAAGTGGACCCAAAGTGTGTTCGGAGGAGTCGCATGGGTTTGAACGGCCTCATCCAATTTTAAGGGAGGTAATTCAGCGACGACTCTTTTGCGGTTTTGGGGCCTTATATACTTACTTTTAGTTATATAGTGTTCAAAGATTATGCATTAAATTCTCGCTAGAAAATCTGCACAGTGTGGCGAAGGAAATGAACTTTCAATGCTGTGTTTGGTGAAAAGTGGGACGAGGTCAACTGTACTGCAAGACGGCAGTGATGAAGTTTGACAAGTCTAGTCTACTCAGTCAAATTTGGTTTTGACAGCTGTCTGCGGTTTTCTTGTCAAGAGAGCAAGAGCAGAGTCAGCAGCTGGATCGATTCATCAGTTGAGGCGGACTCCGATCAAAAATCAGGAAACTCGGCTACAGCAGAGTAAATGTGAGCAATTCAAGAGTGAGTTTGAGGAGTGTCAGTGATGCGGTCAAGCATGAGCTGGGGTATGAAGAAAGAAAAGAGAGCTGAAAGCGGCGGTGAAATTTGCTGAGAAACACGACGACTGAAAGTGAAAGAAAGGGCGGTGATGCTGTTTGTTCTTGTTCTGTTGCCAGGGCTGGGATGGGAACGAATCCCGTACCTCCCATGTTGGTGTCGCCAACATGGATACGGGAAACTGGAAGAACTTCCTGCCCAGTGCCCAGTGTTGGTATTCCGGGGTTCCGTCGAGTCCCAACTAGGTTGGGGACTCGTGGTATCCTTGGGTGTGGATCTTCCCGTCGCAAGTCCAGGAGGATTCCATGGTTATTGTACTGATTAACTGATTAAGTTTCATTTCAAAGCCCTTGTGGGTGCTACACATAGGGTTTTAAACGTTTACTTGAGGTTTCTATGGAACGAAACTTCAATCCACAAATTAGTTTTCTGTGAACCATAAATAAACGTTCCACATACGTTTATTTATGGTTTTATAGAAAAAACGTTATAGATAAACCAAAAATAAACGTATCAGAAACGTTTAATTTTGGTTTTGGTGTAAACGTTTCTACAGATCCGTCTATTAAACGTATCAAAAACGTTTAGAAATAACGTTTGACGAAAACCAAAATTAAACAAAAGAAAAACGTTTTTTATTGGTTTATTTTTGGTTTGGTTTCTTTGTGCCGGCTGGGTAGGGGGAGAAGAGACACACAGGAGTGATACAGGAGCTCCATTGGACTGGTAGTCCCAGAGTACTTACTGTATCACTATCAGTATGGGATTCCCGTAGTGTTCCCTGTCCCATGGGACTGCTTTTTCACATGACAGTATTCCCGTGGGGTCCTGTAGTACTTACCGCATGCAATCAGCAATGGGTCCCTGTCAGTTGCCCTGAGGTTTCGATCTTTTAAGGCGCGGCATATTACGCCACGCTCGGGCATTTTTTTTTGCGGCGCATTATGTACTTATTAAAGTACATTTGCGCGCTGTTACGCGCTGCAAAAAAATTTTCAAGCGCGGCATGACACGCCGCGCCTGAAAGGTATTGGCTTATGGCTATTTTCACATATGTGACAATAGTTCGTTCAGTAAGGAACCCCCCAGTTTCAATTCCAGTTCCCTGTTTAACATGCCGTACACTTACAGCAAGGGCACAACTGAGTGAGACATAAATTGTATTTGAAGGTTAATAATCTTGTAAAAAGACACAACATTGAAGTTGGCAATTAGAATTGTCTTAAAAATATTAATATTCAAATTTTTGGAGTCTGAAGCAGTGATTGTTCATCAGTTTCCTCGCACGGCCACAATAAGTTCACTAAAATTAAAAGGTTCTAAAAGGTCCTCGAAGGTGATATTTTATCTCGCTCCTATAAAAGTTCTATTGTAGTTGGTCAATGTAATTTAATCTAACATTGGCTGCGTTCGGGAAGATTTAAAACACAAGGGTCCACTCTTATGCAAGGATTTTCATAGCTCAGAAGTCGCAGATGAACAGTCGCTGAATCTATTAGCTTGAGTAATAGTATCTTCTCATAACCTCTAATTTGTATGAGCAATACTCATTTGTATGAGTAATGTTATCTTGATGTATGATGCACATGCTTCTGATAGTTCCTCATGCCAGGAATTTGGTGCACGCTCTTTTAATGGTATCCACGATCAGCTTAGAGTTGTGTGAATTGCACAGGTTGCTCAGTCTGTAGGTGTACTTGGTGATGTAGGGATGCGTCTGTCTGCGGTAACATTCCCTGTAAAACGTGCTGAGCACGTCCTTGTTGCACTGAGGATTGTTGATCCTCTGCCTCTCCTCTGCCTCCCATCGCTTCCCCATATTCCCTGCCGTCCCCTCCCCTGCCACAGACACCACTATCCTCAGCACCGTCCTCCTCGCCTCCTCCTCCATCTTCTCGTGGTACTCTATCTCCATCCCCACGTTCAGGTTGAGTCTGTCTCGTCTGCGTCTCAGTGTCTCCAGCAGCACATCAGGAGTGGCTACTGGGTCTCTAGGAGGAGAGAGTACGGGAGGAGGGCTCTCCAGTTCATCACCAAGGAAGGGGTGCCCCAGGAATACCGACAACTTGTCGTGGTAAGTCCTACGGAGGTCCCCGAACACAGAAGCGTGGCTCTCCGTGGTCATGTTCTTCACAATCTGGTACTGCTGCTCCACACTCTCCTTGTACAGTCGCGGGTATATCTGCTCGGTGTTGTTCATCCAGTTGAGGCTCCAGCAGTCGCCCAGGAAGACTCCAATGTCATCGTCCCACACACAGGCGTAGGAGGACTCCATGGAGTTGGCTGCTGTCAGAGCGGTCATGTTCAGGTCCGGACTAAGTCCTTGGAACATGGATCCTGAGAAGCAGGCCTCCACATACCAGAGCATCTGGGAGTACCTGCCCATCCTGTGCATGTCATGCAGTGTCTGGTTCAGGTCCACCAAGTGCAGCTCGTCGTTAGGGAAGCCCAGCACGCCGTTATCTCCATGATCCACGAAGTTCACGAAGACATGGTCCTTGGGGCCGCTAGCCAGCGTCTTCCTGCTCCCAACCCTCATTTCCTCGCCTCGCAGTACCTTCAGGAAGTTCTCTGGGTTGACATCCTGCCCCATGTAGTCTATCATGGTGCCCTCGTAGACATCCGTTCCGTGCAGGGCGTTGATGATTTGACCGGGGTACTTGTTAGCCTTGTTAAATGCAATGTCGTTGTACATCATCACCACGACTTGAGCCTTGGGTATGCCGTGGTGTTTGGTTAGGAGTCTGTAGAGGTGGCACACGTCGGACTGGTGTCTGTAATTCATCCAGCCAGCAGATCCCGCCACCATAACCACCCATATCTTACCATGCCTGCTCTCCACATCAGCTTTAGCATCGTTCACCATAGCATCAAACTTTGATCCTTGAGCAACAAGGAACAAGGCTACTAGCCAAACGATCGATGATCTCATTGTTAAACGAACGGATTGATTCGAAAAGTAAAGCGAACGCCAATGAATTAGATTTTTGCCCTGTTATTGCATTAAGAAGTTCGAAGTGTCAGGTTACAGTGTCATTACTCATCATGCGATTCAGAAGTCATATGATTCATTGATTTACTGTCACGAGAAACTGTTATCTGACGCCACTGATATCATTGTGTACATTCTAAGAACTCGTGTTGAATGATTAATCAATTTCAAATTATCTGTGAAATTGCGAAATAAGATAATAGCACTTCTAGATCCTCGAATCTGATTGGTATCACAATAATTATCTATTTTCTCAGTAGACTGTACCTCGACCTCATACCTAGGTCTGGCAGTAGCTACAGCAGTACAGAAGTCGTACCCCAGCTCAGGAGACAATAAAGTGCTTGTAGTGTGTGGTCCGGGTAACAATGGGGGCGATGGTCTGGTGGCGGCCAGACACCTGGCTCTCTTCGGGTACACCCCCTCTGTGGTGTACCCCAAACAACCCGACAAACACCCCTTCACTCCCCTCCTGCACCAGGTAACTTAAAAAAACACCCCTTCACTCCCCTCCTGCAACAGGTAACTTAACAAACACCCCTTCACTCCCCTCCTGCACCAGGTAACTTAACAAACACCCCTTCACTCCCCTCCTGCAACAGGTAACTTAACAAACACCCCTTCACTCCCCTCCTGCACCAGGTAACTTAACAAACACCCCTTCACTCCCCTCCTGCACCAGGTAACTTAAAGGACCAATACACTATAGAATCGAGTTTAAAAAATTAAATGATTAATCATCCAATATTACGCAGCAATTTATTACACACACTTTAGTGAAATTCCGATCTCTCTACGTGATCTAATTTCTGAGATACAAGCGTGTAAAGTGTAACTCCGTATTCCGCTATGATACGTCACGAATCACTGATATCGATTACAATTAGTGCTGCTACGCCTCTGAGCGCTGTATAAACACTGTATAATGATGTGTTTTGTGTTGTTTTGTTTTGGTTCAGGGGTGCATTGTTTACTCAAATTGGTGACTATGGATGATATCAACTGGTGTCTATTATTGTGCTAATTATCTAATTTGGTAAAATCTTTGAAAAATGATGAAGCAAATGCTTCTGGATCATACATATTAAAAGCGGTAAAAATTAGCAAATCTTGTCTTTTATATTGAAGGTATCATTAAATATTGATCTTTAAGTTACTTCCAGGAGTCGTCGGTCGAAACATCCGTTGATCATAGATGGTATTGTCCAATTGTGCCCATCTGACACCCCAAATTCCCAAAAATTTGGTCCGATTAAGTATAGTAATGGGTTGACAATGCTTAATTGATTTATTGACAATATTCATTGCAATATTAATATGTTTCTAACTTTTTTAACTTCTTAAACAAACGCAATGTATGTTCTGGGCAAATCTAACTTGGCTAAGAAAATTCAGCTAATGTTGATGTGATTATGGTAATTGTGGTCCGATGAACATCATAAGTCCTATAATCTAAAATTTCTGATGGGTCCAAGTACGTAATCATAAAACCATCTGATAGGATTGAAACTAACAGTTAATGATCAAATCCAATGAGGGACATTCGAAATCATAAGTTCAATAGTCCAATGACGATGAACTTGACATGTCCATTGACCATTCTGATGAATGAATCTAAGTGGATTCCATGGACTACAGACCAGGACCTACAGTGTTCATACTCTAGTTCATACTCTAGGAAACTGAGTTCTGAACTGATTTTAGAAGTGGAGACAGTAAAACACTAGAGCAGTAGGAGTTAATTTCCTATCTGTACGGTGCTATTCATAAAGCTAATGTGCTCAGTTGCTCACTTCCCTTGATTTGATATATCATATTAATCAGTAATGCAAATATACTGTTAGCTTATTAGTTAGTTGATCCCTAGTAATTAATATCAATTCCAAACTATGTAATTATTGTCCCTCAAAAATATTAGTAAACAGGGTGGAACAATACACGACAAGCAAACAATGATTTCCGACTACGTTCTAATGTAAACTATGATATTACGCAGTGCGTGATACATTCCTCTTCCTGCGAATCAGTGATTTATGACGTAGCAGCATGATCAAATTACGTACACTTAATATCGCTGTAACTCAGTGTAGAAAGCAGATAGAGAGCTCGGGTTTTCACTAATCTGCATAATTTTATGAAATGAAGCTGGTAGTAAAATAAAATCGGCAACTTCAGTATAGTGTATTGGTCCTTACACCCCCTTACTTTCCTGCACCAGGTTAGTGACGCTTACTCAAGCGTTTTATATGTCGTTCTATAGCAGGACCGAGGGTAACTTTCACTTTTCAGTAGATAACATTGCAATTCGCATCAACTTCATCAAATCGCATGTATGTGCTGTACTCACTACCATTTCTTGCAGATAAGAGGCATGGGTATTCCGGTCACCACAGACCTTCCTGAAGACCTCACTGCCTACACCTGCATTGTAGACGCTGTCTTCGGGTTCAGTTTTCAGGGCTCCATCAGGTCTCCCTTCCACACCATTATACCTGCCCTTGCTAACACCAGCACTCCTGTTGCCAGTGTGGACGTTCCTTCAGGTGAGATAAGTTAACCTTTACAAATTACAACTGAATGAGCTGTGAACTAAACCCACCACCTTCACCCACACTCCTCACCCACCCCTTCACCTACCCTCTTCACCAACCCTCAATCCTCAGGATGGAACGTGGAGGAAGGGAGTCCCCCGGAGGGTCTACAGCCAGACATCCTGGTGTCTCTGACTGCCCCCAAACTCTGCGCTAAGAACTTCACGGGGCGCCACCATTGGTTGGGAGGCAGGTTTGTGCCCCCAGACCTCGCTAAGAAACACGAGCTACATCTCCCTGAGTACCCGGGCTCGAACAAGTAGTCCTCATTTGAGAGGGAACAGCCAGTGCTCAGGTTTGATAAATTCAAGTTTAAACACATCAAGTAAATTACAGATTACGATTGAAAGTATGATCCTCAACTACCTCTTATTAATATGATTTTCGCCCAAAAAAGCGATTGATGTTTTGTAAAATGTGGTTAATTTTGAATTGTAATTACCTAGATATGAAGAGATTTGTAATATTGTATTTTTGCTTTAAAATTTTTTATCAGTTTTGAATTGCATGTTACCGTATATTATTATTTTTTGTATTACACTCAGAACAGAATTCGAAGACGAATGTGACTAATGAAACACATTACAGAACAAATCTTGGAAGGAATCTGAAATATTCAATCATTATTGCAAACATTATTGCATCAAAAACACTCAATAAGTCATAACTCATGAGAGGCTTAAGTAAAAGTTTATTAATATTCATATCCTAGGCATTTCTTTCATTTACATGTGTAATTACATCGGCTTTATCCATAATTTCTGAAGACAAGTTGTGCTGTTGTACAACTTCACGTTCACTTCACTGTCCCTGACTGATCGTTTAGTATCTCCTCTTCTCTGATATGTTGTTCTCCCCCGTTCAACGTCAGATAACATCGCCTCATCCCATAATGTCACGTTATCTCCGTCAGTAACTAATGCCTGCTCCTCATTGGTTGATCTCTTTGTCACGTGACTGTGTTTGAAGTGGGGTGTTGCACAGGCAGCACCCGGAGCAGCAGAGACACACGTACACCACAAGGCCCAGGAAGGCGCCCGCCACCACCAGCGCCATATACACGTTCACCAGCGCAGCTAACCCGGGGCGTCGGAGGGTTCTGCATCACGCGTTGCCAGTGTCTGTTAGCGTTACTTAGTGCCCTGTAACGCATTGCCGGTAACGCGTTACTTAGTAACTTAATGATCTGTCACGTGTTACTTAGTGTCCTTTCAGGCTTTACTTAGTACTCTATCACGCGTTACTTAGTCCTGTCACGCGATACTTAGTGCCCCTGTCATGCATGATAGTTTGATGTTATCTTCTAAAATCTGAATTGAGTTATATCATGAAATTCTTCTGGCAGAAAATGACCCTTTCTTTCTGCTTCTTGTGGGATGAGATTTCAGGAGATGGGCAGCTCGATGGGACACGGTGAGGCAGCAACTTGAGGAATCAAGACGATGGCCACAATTTGTCGAAGGTTAGTGGGTGTGTATTGGAAGGATATTTTTAAAGGTTATTTTTAAGGTTGTTTAAAGAACAAATGCAATATTCGTTTCTCCGTCCAACACCTCGATATGTTAAGGCAATGTGAACATGTTTCAGTATGATTCAAAGTACTTTCATAATACCGTGAAATTTTAAATTGAACAAAAAGGGGCGTCACCTCTCATCAGGTGCATCATTACTGATATCAGAAACACAAAAGGTTCGGCGTAATCCATCATAAATGTAATTATAATCAGGGCTTGGCCAATCAGAACTCCACCAAGTGAATAATGGTTTCATATTAGTTTCTAAGATTATTACGATCAGTAGCTTGAAATAGTATTATTTCGCCTCTTCAGATTTCAATATACGGAGTTGTGGAATGAAATGAAAATTTTGCAAAAAATTCACAGATCGCAATTTATTGAAGCAAATTACAGGCGAAATTTTAATCCAGTGGTGCAAGGAACATGCACCCCAAGCAAAATGCAACAACGCAGATAATCACATTTGAGCATGTAGTTAGTGGGTAGAGGTGTGTACTGTATAGAGGCAATGTGACAAATGGTCATTGGTCATGCATCTCAGCATTCGATTGTAAGATAGGAATGTAGTAAGGGATGGATCCATAACCCCCAGTGAAGTAAATCCTCCCATAGATGTTAGAATGGAATTTGGTAGTCCATAGGGTCAAGAACCACCAAAAAAAAGTTGTCCAGAAAATTCCTTGGGGAACCTTGATTTTTTACCCCTTTTTACCACGCGTGCAGGGTAAAACTTCGATTGCCGATATCTCAGCTTCCTTTTGAGATAGAAAGCTCAATAACCACACTAAAATGTTCGCAATGGTCACATTAGGTCGGGCGGATCATGGTTCCAAGTCGCTATCTTGCTCCGTTTTCGAGATAATCGCCAAAACCCCTTTTTCACCATACGCAAAGGGGCAAAAACCGGTTCATGTAAATATGGCCATGCTGTGGGTAAATTGGCACTTATTATGATTTCAAATACATGTATCGGTTGTAAATAGACTAAAGTTGTACCAGAAAAAAGCTGTCCAAGATATTTCATGAGGAACCCCCTTTTTCCAACCCCTTTTTTGACCCAGCGTTAGCCCAAATTTTGAATAAAGATATCTCAGCTTCCTTTTGAGATATTTTTAAGTTGAGAAATAGGGCTGCTGATGTAAAGACATAACTGAGACCGAACCATGCTCAAGATATTTTTATAGATGACAGACTCGGATGGAAGCCGATGAGTAGATCTGATGATTGACGAAAACAGAAAATTGATAGAACTTCTCCTCTTCTCAAGGAACAATGGATTATGGAATCACTTCCACCAAGCTATGTAAGAAACTAAGAGAAATATCGGATTATCGGAGGAAGTCTCATTAGTACTTGAACCGTGTTAGCTATAGTTTTAGGACGTGCTTTTCTGAATAGTACTTTTCTGAATATTTTGTCGGAATATTTTTTCTGAATATTTTTAGGATAAGTATTAAGTCGTAAACGGTACTTTCTTCTTAATTAATTCATCAGAATGATTTTAGGCAGTTGGAGTTAGCTCGTGGTCAGATAAGTTTTTGACGGAGTAGTAACGCGATTTTATTTTAGAGAGAAGTATCGTTTTAGACGGAAAATTCAGTTCTCTACTTTTATATCCAAAGTAAAGTTTATATCTTCATATTATTCCAAAGTAAAAGGCATTTCTCTTAGTGCACTATTTAGTTCGCTATTTGGCTTCTGGCATTTGAATAATTTCCTATTTCCATTTCCGCGAGCAAGGTTCATGACTTCTTTTTACGGTTTCCTACTTTGTTCCTCAAACCAATCAAAATGCAAAAGTGGCGTGTATTTTAATTTTTTCTATTCTTTTTTGAACACGTTCAAAATGAAGGGTTTAGTAACGATTAAAAATTGTTAACCGGGATATTATACACAGGCCGAAGGCCCCAGTGTAATATCGCATTATGCACCTTTCCAGGCATGTTTATGCTATGTATTCAAAAACCCTATAGGCATTCAGGGTACCGTGCGCAATAAATTATTACACTGTAGTGCCGAAATCCGGATTTATTACGCACTGTAGGTCATAATTTATCATGGTGCAGTGGAACAGTGCGTAATAATTTATTTCACACAGTTGAGCAAACTGTACCTTCATATCTTAATTTAAAACATTTCCTTGTGTATGAAAATATTGCCATTTTTTCGAGTAAAGTCGGTGTATAATGAGAGGTTTTGTAACTAGCAAAAGTTGCAAACCGCGATATTATGCACCGAGCGCGAAGCGCGAGGGCATAATAACACATTAAGACCGAGGCCGAAGGCCGAGGTTTTAATGGAAGGTTTGCAGTTTTTGCGAGTTACAAAACCGAATTATGCAACGACAATACATGTAGGCATATATTACGTAATTATGCATAATTCAAGCAAGAATATGAGAATAGGTATGTAGTGTTAATGGCTTGTCTATATAATATTTGAGCTATTGTGATAAGAGCAGCTACTGTATCTTTCAGTGTGAAATCTGTGGTCTGTCACCCCAGTGTTCATTTTTAACACCTCTCCCGCTATAGTAAGGGTCACGTTTTGAAAACACTGGGGAACAATGCCAAAATGGTTTTTATTATCAACTGTAGTTCCACTTTTTTGGCACTGTAGTTACACTTTTCAAAACTGTAACTGTTTTAGCGTGCATAATGGGTATAAAGGAGCACTGCGTGTAAACCTCCTTAGAAGTTGCATAATTCAGTTTAATAACTCGTAAAAAGTACTAAACTAAGATTTAAACCTCGGCCTTCGGCCTCGGTTTTAATGCCATATTACACTCGGGCCTTCGGCCCTCGTGTAATATGACGCTTAGTACTTTTTACTCGTTACTAAACCCTTCATTAAATACCGAGGCCGAAGGCCGAGGTTTTTATTGCAGAGGTTTGCGTCTTTTACGAGTTATTAAACTGAATTATGCACTGGACCATAATAAATTATTATAACCTGGAGTGCGTAAATTATTATAACCTGGAGTGCGTAATAATAATAAATTCAGATTTTAGCACTTCAGTGCGTAATAATTCATTGCGCACGGTACCTTGGTGCCTATAGGGATTTTTAAATTCAGCAAAAACATGCCTGGAAGGTGCATAATTTCCATATACCAACAGTCAATCTCAACGATAGGTTGGCTACTTCATGGCTACGTTGGGAATAGTCTAAATCGCAATCATGTGCTCTAGCCGGATACGAAAAATTGATTGATTGATTGAAACCCACGGTGGGGCACCACTAAGGGCTTTGAAACAAATATAATGTGTACAATAAAAATTATAAATAAAACCACAGAGACATTGAGATGGCTGAAAGCCATGTGTTCGCAGTACAGTGCAGTCTGAAATTGCGACTGTATCATGTCTATTTCCAATCTGACACTCAAAATCAGCACTCAAATACATACAACATAGCACACTTAAAACGGTGGAAAAGGACTTGGCGGAGGGTTTCCACCCAGTCCTGTCCTGTGTGAGGGATCACGGCCCGTGATTTGAATGTTCGTGGATGATGTAATCCGTGGCGTTGTCTGAGGCGTGATAGGCTGAGGTTGAGACGAACGCGATACATTGAGAGGAGAGGGTTGCACCTTTTCTCTGCTGCACACTTGTCCATTACTGATGTAATGATAAAGCTGTGGCTGGCTCCTGATATTCTCCTTCATCTTGCTCACAAGTCCATTCCGTTCTGCTCTTTCTTCGCGCGTTCTATCGGGGGAGATGAACACTCGGCTGAAACGAGTCTCCCGCAAGTTCTTGGCACTCCGTAACACCGCCGCTGCTCCTTCGTTGCTGCGAAACACGATCTTGACTGGACGCCGGGCTCCTGCTCTTACACTCCCAACACGAACACAGTCACTAACTGCAGGCTTCTCCGTCGGACAGCTGACACAGAGAACTTCATCGATCTTCTCCCGCACGACTTCGTTGGATGCCTCCTCAAGACCGAAAACCATCACGGTTCTCCTTCTGTCATCGTCCATTACAGCCGACTTGACTGCCGCTTTCACCTGCGTTGCCGTGATCTTCTCATCACAGCCCTGCTTCACCACGTCGCTGAAACTCTTCATCTCCTTCTTCACAGTAGTCTCTAGAGCTTCAATCTTGTCGCAGTTGCTCATTAACAGGCTCTCCTGGAGTTTACCTTTTAGTAGTGCCTTCTGGCACTCAATCTGTTCCTTGTGTAGCTCTTCCACGTACACAGCCGCTGATCGTAGCATGGTCTTACTCTTCCCCAGAACGCCCACAGCTGACAAAACGAGGGTTGAAAGGGTCGCTTTGTCACACTTCATCAATGCTGCCTTCGTCAACTCCTGCCACTTGTCACCAAACAATCCACTGAATACTGAGTCCACATCATGTTCCACTGCGTATAGGTTTTCCAATGAAAACACCATTTTGTGTACTCCTTGTACACAGTGTTGCACAGAGTAATTGTGTGCGTGTTGCAGATTTGAGATAACTGATAAGCGAGCTGCAGAATTAACACACACAAGAAAACTGATAATAGCAATCTGAAAACTGATAATAGCAATCTGAAAACTGATAATAGCAATCTGAAAACTGATAATAGCAATCTGAGAAAACTGATAATAGCAATCTGAGAAAACTGATAATAGCAATCTGAGAAAACTGATAATAGCAATTGGGTGAAACCAACCTATAACTTGAACAATGAACATGTCCCATTATAATAACCGTACCTCTAAAGCGAGCGATGTGAGCTCCTTGGCATTCCCCGACTTCTTGACCAAGCAGTCCAAAACGTACTTGATCAGGTGGTTTCCAAGGTTACACAGCGCCGGCGCATGCTTGGACCCTGCTTCATACTTAGCCAACTTTTCCTGAAATAAAGTTAGATAAGGGAAGGGATACTGACATACGTCGTGTTGTGTACACAAGTCTAATTAACTACTGACAAAGTAAAATTCTCGTGCACCAGAGGGTACTTCATGTAGTTTGACTTCACACCCAACCCCTGATAATTCTGTCATGAATTCACTCCTTCAATCTCTGACTATAATTGTTTCATTCTAAAACCCGTAACTTGAAACCAGTATGATCTATACGGTCCTGCTTTTACGTTTGTATGGGGCCTTTTTTCTATTTGGGACGTTGCTAGCTTATGATCAAATATCCTCGAAGATAAAGCTACTCATTAGAAGTATAGTACATGTTGTAATATGTACATGGCTGTGAGGGGAAGCAAAGAGCGGTGTAGAAACGTATTATCCACGGGGTATTTCTCATTAACGCAATTCCAATACTCGTTTATAGTATACCTTTGCTTTATATAAACTACTCGATAGTCTATCATTCAATATTTTCATTTACATTTGTTATTAATATTTTCTATTTATATATTTGTATTAACGGAGTTTTATAACTTGCACTCGTGAAAAATATGCCGTAGATGTTGCGAGTCCTGAGAACATCTTTTGAAATTTCCACATAACTGCCATATTTTGTACGTCCATGATACTGATTTTAAAGAATATCCATGAACATTGAACGTTTATTGCGCCGCACGACTTGGAAATTCCAGGATGAATCTAATTTCTCCAACTATAGCGACACCTGAAAATCTAAAATATATTCGAATTGTAGGAAGTGATAAGTTAGAAGTAAAATATTAATGTCATGATCATCATAGAGTGGTTTCCACAAGTAATGGCTATGTATCAATCTATCGTTGTCATGACAACCATTCCTATCTTACAATCGAATGCTGAGATACATGACCAATGACCATTTGTCACATTGCCTCTATACAGTACACACCTCTACCCACTAACCACATGCTCATTGCTCAAATGTGATTATCTGCGTTGTTGCATTTTGCTTGGGGTGCATGTTCCTTGCACCACTGGATTTAAATTTCGCCTGTAATTTGCTTCAATAAATTGCGATCTGTGAATTTTTTGCAAAATTTTCATTTCATTCCACAACTCCGTATATTATTGAAATCTGAAGAGGCGAAATAATACTATTTCAAGCTACTGATCGTAATAATCTTAGAAACTAATATGAAACCATTATTCACTTGGTGGAGTTCTGATTGGCCAAGCCCTGATTATAATTAACATTTATGATGGATTACGCCGAACCTTTTGTGTTTCTGATATCAGTAATGATGCACCTGATGAGAGGTGACGCCCCTTTTTGTTCAATTTAAATTTTCACGGTATTATGAAAGTACTTTGAATCATACTGAAACATGTTCACATTGCCTTAACATATCGAGGTGTTGTTGGACGGAGAAACGAATATTGCATTTGTTCTTTAAACAACCTTAAAATAACCTTAAAAATATCCTTCCAATACACACCCACTAACCTTGACAAATTGTAGCTTGTCGTCTGATTCCTCAAGTTGCTGCCTCACCGTGTCCCATATCGAGCTGCCCATCTCCTGAAATCTCACATCCTACAAGAAGAAAGAAAGGGTCATTTCCTGCCAGAAGAATTTCATGATATAACTCAATTCAGATTTTAGAAGATAACATCAAACTATCATGCATGACAGGGCACTAAGTATCGCGTGACAGGACACTAAGTAACGCGTGATAGAGTACTAAGTAAAGCCTGAAAGGACACTAAGTAACACGTGACAGATCATTAAGTTACTAAGTAACGCGTTACCAAGTAATGCGTTACAGGGCACTAAGTAACGCTAACAGACACTAAGTAACGCGTGATGCACGAACCCTCCGACGCCCCGGTTAGCTGCACGCTGGTGTACGTGTATATGGCGCTGGTGGCGGGCGCCTTCCTGGGCCTTGTGGTGTACGTGTGTCTCTGCTGCTCCGGGTGCTGCCTGTGCGGAACACCCCACTTCAAACACAGTCACGTGACAAAGAGATCAACCAATGAGGAGCAGGCATTAGTTACTGACGGAGATAACGTGACATTATGGGATGAGGCGATGTTATCTGACGTTGAACGGGGAGAACAACATATCAGAGAAGAGGAGATACTAAACGATCAGTCAGGGACAGTGAAGTGAACGTGAAGTTGTACAACAGCACAACTTGTCTTCAGAAATTATGGACAAAGCCGATGTAATTACACATGTAAATGAAAGAAATGCCTAGATATGAATATTAATAAACTTTTACTTAAGCCTCTCATGAGTTATGACTTATTGAGTGTTTTTGATTCAATAATGTTTGCAATAATGATTGAATACTTCAGATTCCTTCCAAGATTTGTTCTGTAATGTGTTTCACTAGTCACATTCGTCTTCGGAATTCTGTTCTGAGTGTAATACAAAAAATAATAATATACGGTAACATGCAATTCAAAACTGATAAAAATTTTAAAGCAAAAATACAATATTACAAATCTCTTCATATCTAGGTAATTACAATTCAAAATTAACCACATTTTACAAAACATCAATCGCTTTTTTGGGCGAAAATCATATTAAGAGGTAGTTGAGGATCATACTTTCAATCGTAATCTGTAATTTACTTGATGTGTTTAAACTTGAACTTATCAAACCTGAGCACTGGCTGTTCCCTCTCAAATGAGGACTACTTGTTCGGAGCCCGGGTACTCAGGGAGATGTAGCTCGTGTTTCTTAGCGAGGTCTGGGGGCACAAACCTGCCTCCCAACCAATGGTGGCGCCCCGTGAAGTTCTTAGCGCAGAGTTTGGGGGCAGTCAGAGACACCAGGATGTCTGGCTGTAGACCCTCCGGGGGACTCCCTTCCTCCACGTTCCATCCTGAGGATTGAGGGTTGGTGAAGAGGGTAGGTGAAGGGGGTGGGTGAGGAGTGTGGGTGAAGGTGGTGGGTTTAGTTCACAGCTCATTCAGTTGTAATTTGTAAAGGTTAACTTATCTCACCTGAAGGAACGTCCACACTGGCAACAGGAGTGCTGGTGTTAGCAAGGGCAGGTATAATGGTGTGGAAGGGAGACCTGATGGAGCCCTGAAAACTGAACCCGAAGACAGCGTCTACAATGCAGGTGTAGGCGGTGAGGTCTTCAGGAAGGTCTGTGGTGACCGGAATACCCATGCCTCTTATCTGCAAGAAATGGTAGTGAGTACAGCACATACATGCGATTTGATGAAGTTGATGCGAATTGCAATGTTATCTACTGAAAAGTGAAAGTTACCCTCGGTCCTGCTATACAACGACATATAAAACGCTTGAGTAAGCGTCACTAACCTGGTGCAGGAAAGTAAAGGGGTGTTTGTTAAGTTACCTGGTGCAAGAGTGGGGTGAAGGGGTGTTTGTTAAGTTACCTGGTGAAGGAGAGTAAAGGGGCGGATTGTTAAGTTACCTGGTGCAGGAGTGGGGTGAAGGGGTGTTTGTTAAGTTACCTGGTGCAGGAGTGGGGTGAAGGGGTGTTTGTCGGGTTGTTTGGGGTACACCACAGAGGGGGTGTACCCGAAGAGAGCCAGGTGTCTGGCCGCCACCAGACCATCGCCCCCATTGTTACCCGGACCACACACTACAAGCACTTTATTGTCTCCTGAGCTGGGGTACGACTTCTGTACTGCTGTAGCTACTGCCAGACCTAGGTATGAGGTCGGGTACAGTCTACTGAGAAAATAGATAATTATTGTGATACCAATCAGATTCGAGGATCTAGAAGTGCTATTTTTTTTTTTTGCATATCGAGGAACTCGCCATATAGGTCCAGTTTTACCGAACGTTTAGACAATGTCCTTGGTTATGGGACACACTCAATGTCGAACCAAGTCAGGTCTCCTCGATACCCAAAAAGTTTTGCAGCATGAACTGCGAGTGTGAACCATTTCCAACTAACCTCAAGTGGTTAGTTGGTGTGGTTGTAGTGAAGAAGTGCTATTATCTTATTTCGCAATTTTACAGATAATTTGAAATTGATTAATCATTCAACACGAGTTCTTAGAATGTACACAATGATATCAGTGGCGTCAGATAACAGTTTCTCGTGACAGTAAATCAATGAATCATATGACTTCTGAATCGCATGATGAGTAATGACACTGTAACCTGACACTTCGAACTTCTTAATGCAATAACAGGGCAAAAATCTAATTCATTGGCGTTCGCTTTACTTTTCGAATCAATCCGTTCGTTTAACAATGAGACCATCGATCGTTTGCCTAGTAGCCTTGTTCCTTGTTGCTCAAGGATCAAAGTTTGATGCTTTGGTGAACGAAGCTAAAGCTGATGTGGAGAGCAGGCATGGTAAGATATGGGTGGTTATGGTGGCGGGATCTGCTGGCTGGATGAACTACAGACACCAGTCCGACGTGTGCCACCTCTACAGACTCCTAACCAAACACCACGGCATACCCAAGGCTCAAGTCGTGGTGATGATGTACAACGACATAGCATTCAACAAGGCTAACAAGTACCCTGGTCAAATCATCAACGCCCTGCACGGTACGGATGTGTACGAGGGCACCATGATAGACTACATGGGTCAAGATGTCAACCCGGAGAACTTCCTGAAGGTACTGCGAGGTGAGGAAATGAGGGTTGGGAGCAGGAAGACGCTGGCTAGCGGCCCCAAGGACCATGTCTTCGTGAACTTCGTGGACCATGGAGATAACGGCGTGCTGGGCTTCCCTAACGACGAGCTGCACTTGGTGGACCTGAACCAGACACTGCACGACATGCACAGGATGGGCAGGTACTCCCAGATGCTCTGGTATGTGGAGGCCTGCTTCTCCGGATCCATGTTCCAAGGACTTAGTCCGGACCTGAACATGACCGCTCTGACAGCAGCCAACTCCATGGAGTCCTCCTACGCCTGTGTGGGACGATGACATTGGGAGTCTTCCTGGGCGACTGCTGGAGCCTCAACTGGATGAACAACACCGAGCAGATATACCCGCGACTGTACAAGGAGAGTGTGGAGCAGCAGTACCAGATTGTGAAGAACATGACCACGGAGAGCCACGCTTCTGTGTTCGGGGACCTCCGTAGGACCTACCACGACAAGTTGTCAGTATTTCTGGGGCACCCCTTCCTTGGTGATGAACTGGAGAGCCCTCCTCCCGTACTGTCTCCTCCTCGAGACCCAGTAGCCACTCCTGATGTGCTGCTGGAGACACTGAGACGCAGACGAGACAGACTCAACCTGAACGTGGGGATGGAGATAGAGAGTACCATGAGAAGATGGAGGAGGAGGCGAGGGAGGACGGTGCTGAGGATAGTGGTGTCTGTGGCAGGGAGGGGACGGCAGGGAATATGGGGACGGGATGGGAGGGAGAGAGGCAGAGGATCAACAATCCCCAATGCAACAAGGACGTGCTCAGCACGTTTTACAGGGAAGTGTTACCGCAGACAGACGCATCCCCATCACCAAGTACACCTACAGACTGAGCAACCTGTGCAACTCACACAACCCTAAGCTCATCGTGGATACCATTAAGAGCGTGCACCAAATTCCTGGCATGAGGAACTATCAGAAGCATGTGCATCATACATCCAGATAACATTACTCATACAAGAGAGTATTGCTCATACAAATTATGAGAAGATACTACAAGCTAATACTAATAGATTCAGAGACAGTTCTTCTGCGACTTCTGAGCTATGAAAATCCTTGCATAAGAGTGGACCCTTGTGTTTTAAATCTTCCCGAACGCAGCCAATGTTAGATTAAATTACATTGACCAACTACAATAGAACTTTTATAGGAGCGAGATAAAATATCACCTTCAAGGACCTTTTAAAACCTTTTAATTTTAGTGAACTTATTGTGGCCGTGCGAGGAAACTGATGAACAATCACTGCTTAAGACTCCAAAATTTGAATATTAATATTTTTTAAGACAATTCTAATTGCCAACTTCAATGTTGTGTCTTTTTACAAGATTATTAACCTTCAAATACAATTTATGTCTCACTCAGTTGTGCCCTTGCTGTAAGTGTACGGCATGTTAAACAGGGAACTGGAATTGAAACTGGGGGGTTCCTTACTGAACGAACTATTGTCACATATGTGAAAATAGCCATAAGCCAATACCTTTCAGGCGCGGCGTGTCATGCCGCGCTTGAAAATTTTTTTGCAGCGCGTAACAGCGCGCAAATGTACTTTAATAAGTACATAATGCGCCGCAAAAAAAATGCCCGAGCGTGGCGTAATATGCCGCGCCTTAAAAGATCGAAACCTCAGGGCAACTGACAGGGACCCATTGCTGATTGCATGCGGTAAGTACTACAGGACCCCACGGGAATACTGTCATGTGAAAAAGCAGTCCCATGGGACAGGGAACACTACGGGAATCCCATACAGTAAGTACTCTGGGACTACCAGTCCAATGGAGCTCCTGTATCAGTCCTGTGTGTCTCTTCTCCCCCTACATGTGGAACCACCATCACTCTGTCATCGCCTCTCTTCCTAGGAGCAGCAACATCGCAGAGGGTTGGCACAGAGGATTCCACTCCCTGATGGGCGCCTGCAAACCTACCATGTGGAAGTTCCTCGACGTCCTCAGAAAGGAGAAGGACATCACTGAGTGGAAAATGTCTCAGCAGACGATGAGGAAGCCTCCTCCTCCTCCTCGGGATCATCGCTGGGTGAAGTACGAGAACCTTGTCAGACTGATCGACGCCTACGACAACAAGCTGACCTTCCTGAAGGCTGTGGGGACTCTGATTGCCGTTTGAGTTTTGAATTGAATGTAATTGTACATTGTTGGCCGTTGGGATTGTTTAATTAATGCATGGATTTATTATCTTATTTTTCAATGTTTCTGCATGAAATTTTCAGAAAATTTTTTTATGCCCATGAGAGCCAAAATCCCCGGGGATTTTGGCTCTCATGGGCATAAAAATTTTTGGAGGCCTAACTCAAAATTTTGGTCAATAACATAAGTGCGAAATTAAGTTTCAAAGCGATTCTGAAAATTTCATGCAGAAACATTGAAAAATGGCGGAGGAGTAGCGAAAAAAGTAAAGTCCATTTGGGTTGTCAATTGATTACAATTGACAACCATATTATTTCAATTTTGGTTAATTTACCAAATTTGTGAGTTTGTGATTTAATTTTATCAGATGACATAATTATTGATTACTATTGTTATTATTTATTACATATAAATAACCTATTTATTGATTGATGTTTATGACGGGCCTCCCTGTAATAATGGTTAACGCTGTGTTGGGAGTTTAGCCCAGATTTTGCACTTGATTTATATTTTACTGTGCTATTTTGGCCAAGTAGGAAAGACAGAATGTTTTAACCTGAATGACATTGTAAAATATATTTCATGTAAAATTTGAATTTTGAAATTAAAAAAAAAAACTGAGATAAAAGCGATTTAGTGGATTTTTGAAGGTTTTTATGGGTTAAAATGGCCAAATAAGGTCCAATTCACTTAAAAATTGGTTTGCCCATCAATTCTGACCTAAATGATGGGCAAAACAAGTTTGAAGCTCATATCTCTAAAAATGTGGCCAAAATGGCCATCTTAAGGCCCAAAATAGGCCAACTGCCACTTTGGCACGCGGGCTTCGCATGGGCATAACTTGGCCATTTTTCATCCAATTTTGACAAACAAATACACTGAAATGATCAGCTCGTCGAGACGAATCGAATGCAATCAAAAGCTAAGCTCTATCTCCATCAGATAAAATTTCGATTTTGGACGCCATTTTTGCTCCGAGGCCTCACATGGGCAATGTTGGACCTATGGACTCAAGACCACCGTCAAAATATTGGTACACACCCTGGCCAACTCATATCTCAAATTCGTGTTTTCTAAAAAAGACCTTCATTGGGTATCTCGCCCATATAAACGGCCCTGAGTGACGTCACAGATCTAAACGTCAATTTTTCTGTATCCTAAACCTAACCATAGCCCTAACCAAAACCCTAACCTTAATCCTAACCCTAACCCTAACAAATCCTGACCCTAATCCTGACCCTAATCCTGACCCTAACCCTAGTCCTTAAAGCGCTAGGTGCGCTTGATTATATTTTTCTGAGTGACGTCATTGTCATAGATAATGAAGGCTCCCGTTTATATGGGAGACGTACCCTTCATTGCCGATTGCGTATATCTCATTCTCAAAAGCCGATTTTTCCAAAGTGTCCTACATTCAAAGGCTTATATTTATAACTTCGGCTACGAATAATATTTTTGCATGATTCTTTTTGCATTATTAAGTTAGGAGACCAAATTACTCAGAAAGAAATCGAGCCGTATTTTGCCTCCAAAATTTTGAGCCCATTTAGCGTAAATTTTCGACTTTGGACCCCATTTCTCCGATACCATTACCTCCACATGAGCTGTGTATGACTAATGATGACCTATGGACTCAACTTCAAGACCACCGTCAAAATTTTGAGTACGTCCAAATTCGCGTTTTCCAAAACATGAGGTGAACCTCCTTCAGTTCCCCTTAAAAGAAAGTGGATGGTTCGGAAACTGTGTTCAGTTTCTGACCTATCCGGCGCAGCACGTTCGTTCCGAATATCAATAAAAATGTCAAACTGCCCCCATTTTGCAGTTGGTACACAACGCATGTGTGAACCGCTCGATTGACAGAGGCCTGGCCTCGATAAAGACGCGCGGATTTCCTCTGCGCGTTTCAACTTTCTATATAAATTCTGTTGGCGAAAGTGTCCTACAGGATAGCACATATCACCAATGGCGCCACTTTAAATCATTTAAAGTGGCACCATTGGTGCCATTAATAAATGGCACCAATGGATCTCCATTGGTACCAATGGTGATTGCTGAAAAGTGAAATGGCACCAATGGTGCGCCCTATCTTACTCCATGTTACCATTGGCGATCGCCATTGGTGCCATTAAGAAGCGATACTAAAGTCGAGATCACCATTAGAGGGTAGAAGCAGCAATGGCACCAATGGTGCCATTGGCGCCAATGATGCCATTGGCGCCAATGATGATAGAATTGCGATGACGATGGCAATTGTCTGACGTCGTCAGGGGGGTCAGGCAACGCCTGACAAGATGGCAATGATTCCAATGGTGCCACTAATGAATGGTGTCATTTAAATCATTGCCATCGTCATCGCAATTAAATCACCATTGGCGCCATTTAAATGGTGCCAATGGCACCATTGGTGCCAATGGCACCATTGGTGCCAATGGTAGCAATAGAACCAATGGCACCATTGGTTGAATTTAAATGGTGCCAGTGGCACCATTGGTACCAATAAGTCCAATGGTGTCAACTGTCAAATGTTCCATTGAATTTGATGCCAATGACACCATTGTCGCTATTTAAATGGCATCATTGCAAACAATGGTGCCAATGGCACCATTAATACCATTGGCGCCATTTTAATGGCACCATTGGCATCTTTGTCGCAAATGGCACCATTGGTGCTTCTACCCTCTTAAATGGAGATCTTGAATTTAGTATCGCTTCTTTATGGCGCCATTGGCACCATTTATAAATAGTACCATTGGCATCCAATGGCGATCGCCAATGGTACCAATGGAGATAGGGTGCACCATTGGTGCCATTTCAGCAATCGCCATTGGTACCAATGGAGATCCATTGGTGCCATTTAGTGGCACCATTGGTGATATGTGCTACCCTGTAATCCTGTGTGACACTTTCGCCAATTCTGTCAAAAGCACACAATTTCGCGCGTCTTTATCGGGGCCTTTTTCTATCGAGCGGTCTGCAACTCTGCACACATATGGGCGGGCAACATGGATTGAAAACGGCGAGAATGGCTTGACACATCCAGACACCCTAAAAACACAGCTTCTGTACCCAATTTTTTGATGGCATGAAAGTTATCACCCCTTATTAAGTATAATCGGTCATAGTTATTGAATCACACGGTCCATTTTCAGAGTCTAATCGCTGTTATTAAGGGGGAATGGGTCCAAAGTAACCTAAACTGACAACCAACAAGATGACTACACTTGGAAAAAAAAATCATAGAGCAACCAAAACATCAAGTTCTATCAGTGTCACTACCAGGAAGACAATGAATTAAAAATCAGTTATTTTGAGGCAGTTACCTGCTAGTTCCATGAGCTGGTCGATAGAGTAGCGGTAATCATTGAACAGTTCCTGATCAATGAGTTGAGCCTGTTTCTGTCCTAGGTAGGTGACTGTGGATGACATGTTTGCGAACCCGAGCTTCCACGAGTTTCTCACAAAATGGGTGACAAGTGCTGCAGTCATACACACGAAAACAACATGCTTCCTATACCATACCATTCATCCTAGAGCAGAGAGACAGCGGATTAGACCTTGTGATATTTCAATCACTAAGGGTGTGTGAAACAATAACTTGCACGAAAAGCAGTGTTCGGAAAACAAGTGATGACGACAACTTAATAAATAAAAAGCAATATATAATCCAATATATCACTGAGTATCTAGATCCTTCAGATCGCTTTAGGGCAGGAAATAATCTTCTGATTAGTTGTTGAAGTTCAGGATCTTGGCGTCTGAACACAACTTGTTGAAGGAATCGTCAGCCTCCCCCATTTCTCTGACGAAGCCACAGCTGGCGAAGGTGAAGTTCTTGCCGGTCAGGGTACCATTCTCATCGAGCTCTCCGATGTTGATCTGCACGGAGGCGTGGTCTTTGGCGGAGATGATCCTGTTGGTGATGGAACACTTCCTTGGAATGTACAGGTCGACGATCTCGAACTTGTCGTTCTGCATTTTCCCTATTACAGGGTGCGAGTTAAAATAAACGAATCCAGATAAAATTTATTGAACAGTACAATGAG
The DNA here is from genome assembly GCA_011033025.1 of Beroe forskalii. Lineage (NCBI taxonomy): Eukaryota > Metazoa > Ctenophora > Nuda > Beroida > Beroidae > Beroe > Beroe forskalii. The sequence continues at coordinate 26,945 of WFMF01000610.1, read as the reverse complement.
ATTAGATTGATCAATAAATTTGAAATTTCAATGGACCAATCAAATAACCAATAAATTTGGCTTCAGTTAATTGAATCATACTAAATCCAAGTTGAGACGATAAATACGTTTAATATCATGAGATACAATAAGGAGGCAATTAGATAAATAAAAATCAAAAATTTAAATTCGTAGCTTCTGAAGAACCATCTGGATTTCCCTGATTTGTATTTCTCTTCAAGATTCGTTTTCACCATGGTGAGGGCTTTTCGCTTCTGAGAGGGATCTTTGATAGAGTTCTTGTTGAAAACGTCCTTATCGACATTCAAATCAAGCTGGTATCTGGTAGGCATGAGGTGATTGGCGTTGTACACTTGACGAAAGGCTTGATCTTGCCCCTCTTGTTCTGTTTCTTCTTGCCCATCTGCTTGTTGATCTTCTTAGGGTACCTGAAATACCCACGACGAGAGCATGGCCGTACGGCCTGTCTCCAGTCCCATCGTCCTGGTTCTTGATGATCACTGCCTTTCTGCCGGCATTCCGACCATTCAGTACCAGGCACACCTTGCCTGGCTTTTATGATCTTACCCATCCTATAGAGAATGCACGGTTAGGAGAAATAGCGCTATTGTACAAAAACTTGTACTATGAAAAGAATTTCAGATAACTTAATATATCAAGTCTTTCAACCACCTCTACCTGTTTCATAAAATCAGGTTTAAAAACTATCATGTATTCATAGTGGCTTCGTTGAAAAGTTGGTCCCAGAGAAGTTAACAATAAATCGATAATGAGACAGCAAATAAAGGATAACCAGTAATAATCCAAGGAATAATTGCCAAAAATTGTCCAAACCTGGAACTGGTGAAGGGCAATCTAATTTATTCTCCAATAAGTTACCCAAGGTGTCTTGTAACACAGGGAAAAAGTTCGCTGCCCAAATCGATAGGGGAGGCCCAAAATCGATTTTTGATGAGCCGTAGCCGAGTTATATAGAAAATGCCTATCTCGGTCCAGGAAGGTCGTAGAGACTTCATTTCTAGCTTAAAATGAGCACAATGGACATGTTTATATACAACTTGTTAACAAACATATACTCTAAAGTACTCAGGAACTGAGCTATGGGCCAAAAACTGATTTTGAGGCACCCACAAGGCCCAATTTGACAAAAATTACTATCTCGGCCCAGGAAGGTCGTAGAGACTTCACGTTTAGCTTAAAATGTGCAATGGACATGTTTATACATGACTTGTTAACAAACATATACTCTTAAGTCCTCAGGAACTGAGCTATGGGCCAAAAACTGATTTTCGAGGCACCCATGAAGGCCCAATTTTACCAAAATGTTTATCTCGGCCCAGGAAGGTCGTAGAGACTTCACTCTTAGCTTAAAATGTGCGCAATGGACATGTTTATATACGACTTGTCAACAAACGTATACTCTAAGGTACTCAGGAACTGAGTTATGGGCCAAAAACTGATTTTTAGGCACCCTCAAGGCCCAATTTGGCCAAAATGTCTATCTCGGCCCAGGAAGGTCGTAGAGACTTAACTCTTAGCTTAAAATGTGCGCAATGGACATGTTTATATACGACTTGTCAACAAACGTATACTCTAAAGTACTCAGGAACTGAGTTATGGGCCAAAAACTGATTTTTAGGCACCCGCGAGGCCCAATTTGGCCGAAATGTCTATCTCGGCCCAGGAAGGTCGTAGAGACTTCGTTTTTAGCTTAAAATGTGCGCAATGGACATTTTTATGTACGACTTACCAACAAACATAAGCTCTAAAGTACTCAGGAACTGAGTTATGGGACAAAAACTGATTTCAAAATTTGGCCTCCCCTCTGCCTCAAAAATCAGTTTTTGGCCCATAGCTCAGTTCCTGAGTACTTTAGAGCATATGTTTGTCGACAAGTTGTATATAAACAAGTCCATTGCGCACATTTTAAGCTAAAAATGGAGTCTCTACGACCTTCCTGGGCCGAGATAGACGTTTAGGCTAAATTGGGTCTTACCGGTGCCTAAAAATCAGTTTTTGGCTCATAACTCGGTTCCTGAGTACTTGAGAGTATACGTTTGTTGACAAGTCGTATATAAACATGTCCATTGCGCACATTTTAAGCTAGAAATGAAGTCTCTACGACCTTCTTGGGCCGAGATAGACGTTTAGGTCAAATTGGGCGTTGCGGGTGCCTCGAAAATCAGTTTTTGGCCCATAGCTCAGTTCCTGAGGACTTTAGAGTATATGTTTGTTAACAAGTCGTATATAAACATGTCCATTGCGCACATTTTAAGCTAAACGTGAAGTCTCTACGACCTTCCTGGGCCGAGATAGTAATTTTTGTCAAATTGGGCCTTGTGGGTGCCTCAAAATCAGTTTTTGGCCCATAGCTCAGTTCCTGAGTACTTTAGAGTATATGTTTGTTAACAAGTTGTATATAAACATGTCCATTGTGCTCATTTTAAGCTAGAAATGAAGTCTCTACGACCTTCTTGGGCCGAGATAGGCATTTTCTATATAACTCGGCTATGGCTCATCAAAAAATCGATTTTTTGGGCCTCCCCCTATCGATTTGGGCAGCGAACTTTTTTCCTGTGTTACAAGACACCTTGGGTAACATATTGGAGAATAAATTAGATTGCCCTTCACCAGTTCCAGGTCTTACCCAAAATGCCTTGGATTATAAATCAGAAAATATAGTCCTTTAAACAATTAGAGAAATTCAATGGCGAAATTAACAATTTAGTTTCCTTTTAAATATACATATACAGCTAGCAATTCATATAAAATCATATATCCATACATTAAACTTACAGGATTTCAAAAAAAATATTATTATCATTAGCCAGAAACTTAAGTTGTTATAAATTTTTGACTGCAAATTGTTGCGTTGGCAAAACCCAAAACCTTCACGCATTCCAAACCCATAGAATACAACTACCAAAAAGTTCAAAATAAAACAAAGCACTCGGCTCAAATCTGACCACACTAAAAACCTCCCAGAAAATTACAATTCTGCCACTTTACAAACAACTTCGTCTGACAAAAACGTGAACTCTGTCTGTTGGCCCGTTGAGAAGTTGAGAACCCCAGACGGCACTAGTCCAGCAGCTTTGAGAATAGTGCTGTCTCGCGTGAGGGGAGGTGATCCCGGGGTCACCAGGGAGAACTGAGTGGGCTGACGAAGAGAGGACTCTACGAACTTGAAGACGGATTCCACCGTGTCATGCGCACTGAAGGTACCCTGGAGATACACCCCATCAGGGAACCTGATCCTGATAACTGTGTAGTGGTAAATCCTCATCCCGATACCGGCATCCCTGTCTCGGGTAGCTTTAGTTCGCAGCATGTCACTCCGCTCTGCTTCTTCAGCCCTGCGGTGAGGGAAGGAATGAAACTATGCAGAGAACTTCGCACTTAAGAGAAATTGGCAATCAAGGGAAATTAGCAATATTACAGAATTTGACAGCTGTTGGGTAACGTTCATGGACAATCTAACCTTCTCTTTTGCTCCGTCAGCAAGTCCTCTTTCGTTACTCGGTAGAAGTCAGGAGAAAAGTCGAATTTCTGGAGTCCAGCTGAAGGCTGCAAGACCTTAAGATCGCGATCTAGTGTTGGGACCAACTTCTTGGAAGATTCGAGAGTATCCACACACGTAGTCAGGTGCTCCGGAGAGGGAGTATCCAGCATGATGAAATACTCCTGTCCGTCTGAAAAGGAACAGAGCTCAAAAGTCACATATGCCAGCATCACCAAATACGTAAATCTACAGCGACAGTTATAGGAACGCGCGTGCGCGCTAACTTGAACGTATAAGTGCAGATTATTTCGCGTTCAGCATAACGTAATTTAGTCCGCGCGTTCCATTCATGACAGGGTTTGGTACAATTTGGCAATTTTCTTACGTTGTGGCGACTGTTGAAATTCAGGACTCCTTGTACAAGGAGTGTTACAACGGAAGCAATGACAAGTAACCGAACTATTTGTCCAACTGATGCTATCACCTGTATCGTCAGAGATTCGGGTGAATCCAGCCAGCTCCAGGAACTCCACTCCCCCAACCAGAGGCATGACCTTCTTCTGAACCCCGGCATTGTTAACCCGGATCTTCTTGTATTTCTCTTCGTTGGGGGAGCTCGCCACGTTCCGCACAAAGAATGCCAAGGTCTTGACACCATTCGACAACAGCTCCCCTGAGTTTAAGGTATGTATCATGGTACAGGTCGTCTGCAGGGGTTCCAGGTCCAGTTGCTGAAATAGAGATTGTTGAAGAAGGGGTAAATCAAAGTCTGTCAAATCTACTTAATCTTACAATAACAAGCCTTATTTTACGATTTCGAATTTCGATCAACCACCTTGACGGCGGATTCGATTTTATTTCATGGGAAGCGTGCAATTTCCATGCCTCTGAATCTACTTTTTCTTAGCAGGATTCAAGTTACCTTTTCTAAGCAGGATTCAAAGTGGGTTGAAATCTCAGGCTTGGGGGCAGATGCGTGACAAATAGGGCACACCATTCTCAGCCCAAACTGTGGTATGATCTCAGGTTCTCTAGGAGATACGACACTCGCCTCCCTTTCGTCACTCTGTTGACGCTGCGGAGGTAGGTGTGAGTTATATTCAATAAATTATAAACACAGTAAATCGAATCAATTTCACCAAATCATGACATGCCCACTTCACCCTGACAACAGCACCCCATTCAGTACCCACCTGTATCGTTTTCTTTAGTTCGAGTTGCTGCGCCCGCAGCCCGCTACTCTGCTTGTTATTCTGCGCCTCTAATCTAGCCAGGGCAGCAGCCCCCGCGCTCTGTGCCTCCTGAGAGGGAGCTGCCCGCCTGGGGGCGGACACTGGGCGGGCTGACTGGGGCCGGGGCGCCGCCTCCTCATTCAGCTTGTGGCCTTGTCCCGCATCCGAGAACTTGATGTCAGCAACGATCTTCTTAATAAACTTCTTCATGATACGGGGATCATGATGTGTGGTGCGTCTTCACATTGTGTGGGATGTAGGTAGTTCTACATGGAGCTAAGGTGACAGGAGGTTAGGGTCAAGTAAGTGATTAATTAAAATAGTAGGAGGAACTAAAAGTCAATAGTAGCAATTAAAGAGAAGTTTGTTTACGCAGAGAAACACAGGAACTAGAATATAATGGTAAGATCAATATGGAATAAAATCTTGTAATTACAATTCAGTCGATTTATACAAACATTTATATCACCTAACAAACTGCATCACATCAATCAGGCATGATGATTAATTTGTTTTCTTACTTAACAAATTACAATAAACGTCATATCAATATAAATTCTTCAAGTTCAAAAGCCCATATAAATACTCCAATACAATTCGAAAATAACTTCATGCTGAGGTCTGAGGACTATAATTGACTACCGTTATTACCGGCCATCAAACGATCACAACAGCCTAACATCTAGAGTAAGAGAAAGCAGGAAGCCCTGGGACCTGTCATTTGTCGAGTTTGCCGGGTTTGTGGGGCAAGTCCCAGTAGTCCCTGCACTGCATCTCGTAGAGTCTGCTGATGGCCCTCTTGTGGGAGAACACCTCGTCCTCCCCCGTGAACAGGTTCATGGCCCTCGCCTCCGCCTCAGTCAGATGTAAGTCGTCCATGAGGAGTCTCAAGTCGTCCGCAGCCTGCTCCCCGGCCCCCGACAAGTCTATTATTTCTGATATGGGCACGTGGCAGGAGATAACCAACTTGACGGCCCTGTCGTAGAACAAGTCCATCATTACGATGAAGCGACGGAGAGGGGTCTTGTACTTCACTGACAACTGCGGGAAGTCCTTTATCAGGACGTGGGAGTAGGTCTTGGCCAGGGCCCGGAAGTCGGAGCTGCCGTGGTTTTGCTCGCACAGCTCCCTGTACGAGGTAACGAGGACCGTGTCCCGTGACACGCCCACCCGGAGCTCCCGGCCCAGGAAGCGGAGGGTGCGGGGAGCGGCCCCGGACACTTCCACCCCCGTCAGGTGGTGGAAGAGCTCGTCCACCCGCGCGTCATCCCGCACGAAGGAGGCAGCGCCCCCGGGGAGGTTCAGGGGTTTGGGGTTGACGAGGCGGTAGTCGACCAGCGAGTCCATGTCCAGAACCTCGCAATGCCGCTTCAGCAGCGGGATGAAGGGCAGGAAGTTAGTCCGCTGCAACCCGTTCTTATAGAGATCGTCAGGGGGGCGGTTACCAGTCGCTATCATCACCGTGCCTTCAGCAAACAGAGTCTCAAACAGTCTCTTGAGGATCATGGCGTCTGCTACATCAGTCACCTGGAACTCATCAAAGCACAGGAGTATGGTTTCCGAGGCTATTTCACGAGCTACAATGGGGATAGGGTCGTAACACGCCCGCTGAAAGAACGGGGGTGAGGGAAGCGAATATAGAGGGAAAAAAGGAAATTAGACATATTCCGGAATTTGTAAAGTAGATCTGATACACAACATGGATTTCAATTGAGGGCAATTAAATTCAATGAGTTGTTGACATTATTTCACTGGTTTATAAATTGTTAAACACATCATTACTCATTCAGAAAAGTTCTGCACAAGTCCAAGGAGGTTAGTTTCATGTAGGCTGTCTTTGATATGATCAACACATTTATATGAAGGTCACTCAGAGGAACAGCCTTAACAGACAATCAATGGCTCTCTGCTTTACTTAATGGTCGTTAAAAATAATTTCCTTGTGTTTGAAAACTCACATCTTTAACGTGGGAGGGAGGTAGTGAAGACTTGAACTTGTGAATTCGCTCGTGCACATCGAGCATGAAGTCGTGGAAGTGTATTCTGAGCTTTGAGTGGGTGTCCATGTTGTTGTAGAACATGTCCATTAGCATGGTCTTACCGCACCCTACTCCCCCGAACACGTACAGGCCTCTGATACCCTCGTCTGTGTCTGAGGGAGTGAGATATACTGGTGAGGAATAGTTAAATCAAGAGATATAATATCTACAGTTATTACTGATTTCGGATCAAGAAAAGGTTAGAATTCATTTTGTATAATATAATATTTCAATCTATATTTCAATCTACATTTCAAATTTCAATTTGTCATCAATTGTTAATCCGTTTCAAAAGGCAATTTTATTATCTTGACCGAGCGATTCAAATCTTTTCGGCTTATGATACCTTTAGCAGAAGAGAAAAGTCGAGAGAGGAATGACTTGGCGACTGGCGGCTCATAGGAGTCGAATTGCGCCTGTAACTTGTCAAGTTTCTCCAGCAGCATGAGTTGTTTCAAATCCTCTTGTAGTAGGCCTTTGTCAATCAAACCGTAATACTGCGCATTATGGAATTTGAGGTTTGGGTTATGGGTATATGGATACGCTAGATGGCAAACTATATTTAAATCAACTTAGTTTGTTTCAGCAGTGTTCAAAGGTTTTAGGCACTTAAAAAGTCAGCATAAGAGATTACCTGCTCTGAAACTGTAGATTTGTGCCGTGGATACTGATTCTGCAAACATCTCAGATGAGAGGGCTTGATGGCATTCCGTGAAGATGTCACGTGTCTCTGCAATGTCACGTGTTTCTGTGATGTGACAAGTGATCGAGATGGTCTCCGGGATGTCTCAGGAACATCTCTAACACAGGGTCTGATGTAATGTCTAACACAGGGTCTGATGTAATGTCTAGTAGAGGGTATCGACCGGGCATGAGGGCGCCAAACAGACTGGAACATCACATGTCACACACATCTACACGCGATTCAGAGCCACATCTCACTAGCTCAACAGAGGAAAGTTAAGTCCCGTACGACTTAGCTACATTAAGCAGAGCGGGGGGGGGGGGTTCAGCGGTAAGTGGTATGGACGGCATCACACTTAAGGGCATGGGGGGTGGGTGGGTACTTCGAACTAGCGACCAGATAGCGGCAGACGGTAAATGGTATAAATTTTAGGGTAAAATGCAGTAAATCCACTAAATTTGTTACGAAATTTGTGAAAATTTTTCAAAAATGCCCATTTTCAGAAATTTTGGATATTGAAACTGGATTTCTCGGCTGCTCCTAGCGCTCTTAAGTAAATTTAATTATGAATCAGGAATCTTAACCTTAAATTGGTGTGACGTCATCATGGACTATTACATGCTACAAAAAGATGACGTAACCAGCTGATTTCTAATATCGATGATATATGCCAATGATTTGGCACAATTGTTTGAAGAATTCACGTGACATAAATGTTACTATGTAGATAAGACTTCAAAGTTTCAAGTTGATTAGTACCTAAGAGTAGTTAGTAAAAAAAGTTTTGAGTTCGTAAAAAATGTTGCGGGTCACATCAATACCTACCCATTGCACCCAGTGCAGTCTAGATAGTTCTAGGTATCTAGATATCTAGGCAGTTGTATGGTAAAAATTCTCTTGTGTTTTTAAAATCTGTAGCAATTTTGGGTATTAAATTGATTGTGTCCCTAGAAAGGAATCACTTCGTAAAGAGTAAGTGACTTTATATATTTGATAAGAGTGAGAAACTAAGATTATATGAAATAAAGGGTCGCTTTTTGCAACCAATTTGTGGTCCCTGAAACAATTTCTGTAGCTTGTAGGGGTGGGTCTAATTTTCAGTTCAGCTTGACCAGTTACAGGCTTGCCGCTATCTGGTGGGTGGGTGGGTGGTTGGGATTCTTGACCAGATAGGGTGATGCCGTCCTCCCACTTACTGCTGAACCCCCCCCCCTTGTGAGTATGCTGAATACTCAATAATACATCACAGTATGAATTCCAATACCCGGATGTGAAGAAAAGAGAAATTAATACTCGAGTCAGTAAAATATTTGAATAATTTCATACACAATGATACAACACTTTAGTGACGAACAATATGAATAATTTCATATATATTCCAACTACATCCTTATTGAACTAGCAGAAACTCGGGTAGAATAAACTCAATGATAGATAAGATTCTTTCGATTCACAATGAACAATCAATAACATAGATAACAATAAATACTCATTAATATCAAGCGGGATTAGACGGTCAGACGGAGTTAACAGCCTGCAGTTTGAATATTGTAGTAGTACACTAGTACAGTCCAGATTTATTGATAGAAAATTCAAAATACTCCATATTCCATTGCTCTCGCTATTTGAGGAGTTGCTGTATGAATTTGAGGATGGTGACATTAGACGGATGTCTCTGTTTCTCAGTGATGACTCTCAGTCCGGCTAGTTCCTGTAGCCAGCAGAACACTCTTCCGATGTGTCGAGCACTCACCAGCTCCGATAGTGTGGGACCCCTGGGGACAAAACGTGATGGAGGATCATTTCAAACTAAATCCATTTATCTTATGACTGACACGTGACACAAGATTAATGTTAATCCAAACTTCTATGTTAAGATTTACCGAGCTGAAAAACGATACTTGATAACAACAACAAATGCCTGATATTCTAGATTCCTATACAGCCGACGTATGAAGTAACAGTTCCACATTACTCACGTGAAGGTGAAGGAGAGGGAGGGGTGAGGGGCAATAGTACCGTCATCACTAGGACAGAGAGACCCCAGCAGCTCAGCTGGGAAGGAATCGTCACAGGAGATGATATTGATTTGGGGGTGGTACCTCAACACGAGGTGTCGGGTCCTGTCTGTCTGCACAGACAGGACTACGAGCTGAGCGTCAGGAGAGAGGAGGGTCCATGTCTCTTCCGGGAGAGAACCTCGGCCGATGTAGTGAGAGGGCGTATCAAGGAGAGGGTCTTCAGGAGTCACACTCAGTGTTATGTCTAAGGGAAGAGTTTCCCGAGTGAGATATTCAAGAAACTTCAAATAGAAATCATAAGATGATTTTGATGCATGAAAGAATTTCGTGAAATCTGTCGAACTGTCGAAGCAATGATGGATTGATAATACCCTGGAAAAATATATGTTGATTTTGTGCTGTAAAAGTTTATAATTGAGTTCTAATATGCTCCCATTCTATTTGAGTAAATAAAATACCTGGGAACTCCCTGACACCGGAGGAGAGCATCTGGTGGAGGGTGTAAAGGGGGCCGGAGAGGGGAGCACTGGGGATGTCTCCACACGGAGTGACACCTTCCAGGAAGGACGGGGTGCTGATGGAAACCATGACCTTCCTCACCTTCTCCAGCTCAGACCTCATCTCTTGCTCAGAGTTCCGGAGAGAAGACACCTGGTCTTCCAGAGAGTTGGCATACTCACACATCTCACGCCGACCAATAAGCTGCAAAATGGAGCACTTAAAAGGGAGTCGTGGAGAGAGATGTTCCCAGTGGCATAATGTAGGGAATGGGGGAATGGCAAGCCCAGCCAAATTTTGGGACAGAATCTGTGAAATCGGACTCAAAAAGCCAAATTCACGAAAAATTGAATTAAATATTTTTTCCTGTTCCCAATCGCGTTTTTGTTTTACAAAAAGGCATTGAGAAAAGGTTAGCAGAGATCGTGTTTTGTGGGGGTTGTGTGTATACTACCTTTTTTTTTTTTTTTTTTGGTTGAGCTAGCCAAGACTCGCCGAATAAATCCCGTTCTTAAATTGGGATAGTTTGGCAATGGGCTTAGTTATGGAATACTCTCCTTTGTATTGCCAGATGTTGTCTGATCCCGCGAGGGGTCAGATGACGTCGGACAATTTATGTACCCCCTTTTGTTTCCCAATTTATTTCCCCCTTTATTTCCTCAATTGAACTTTCTTTTTTTTATAACTTAGGTATCTATTGAAGTGAGTTTGCTGGTTTATAAGTATGTTTCAAAACAATCCAGTTAGCGTCTTAGCGCCCTTTACATCTAAATGTATTTCTCCAGTCAGCAGAAATTTCACCAATTGCATCCTTTCCTTCCCTTTTCTTGCGTCTTTGCGCCCATTGTGTTGAATTTTAGAGAGTTATCCAATGCGGAAAGGAGTACCACTTACCTGGAGAGTCGCCACACTCTCTAGAGCTGGCAGACAGTCTCTGATTACGATGAAGCTGGAACAAGAGAAAGGGTTCCTGGTCAAAGAGGAAGCTGTTAACATACCAATGCTAGAAAAACCAACATAATAAGGCAATTATTAAGTGATATACTACCTTTACGCGTACTGTTAAATCTGAAATAGGTGGTGTGATCAGATTTGGTATGTATGTATGCGGTATGCTCCATTTTCAATCAACTGCTCCTTTATAATATCACTCGCACCAATATAGCTTGGTGTAGTGGCATCCTGTGCAGTGTGCACTGTGCAATGCAGCCGCTAGCTTACAGGTATTCGGGTTCAATGCTCTGTTCATCCTAATGTTGAAACTTGAATAATGATGATTGACCTTAGCAATTTCGTTGAGGAAAATAAAAGATGAAAATTTGTCCCGGTATCACATGAATTTACGATATCTGAGTCTTCAATCTTGGCTATTTAATCTTGGCTAATTAATCGTTCTCTTTATCTTCAAGTTGGCACAGTTGATCATAAAATCACAAATTTCGACGCCCAGGAAGAACATTGCATTTGGTTGCCCGCGCCATGAACAATCCTCAATCAAGTTCTTATTTTAAAGTGAGTTCTGGCTTCTGACTGTGGTATCTGAGCAACATAAAATCAAACTGAAGAAACTTGTAATAAGGAGAAAAAATAATATGATTTCGTATCATATAATTATTTTCATCAATGGCAACGCTTGATAATAGAAACGCTTGATAATGCGCCACGCTTGATTTGGACACGAGGCGTCGCACAAAACTCAAAAGGAAACAACCGAGAATGAATGCGTACGCGCGCAAACAGAACCTGGCAGGTGTTCATGAATTTTGCGCGCGCAGTAAAATGCACGTGCGACTTGTGATCACGTACGACCTTTATTGTTTCATGAAATTAATGCGCTCGCCGAGGTTAAAGAAAACATTCGCAATTATTGTTTTCAGTTGATACTTATGAATGGAATATTTATAAAATTGATTCAATGATGTTATTGCAATGTGACACTTGATAGATAAAGCGTTTAATAATCAAGTCAGTAAGCGAGACGGACAATGGTCGACAATCAAATGACGGCATGTTTAAATACCAGCCCTGGGGAACAGGAAATTAAGCGCCTGCATACGGGAACAACGGGCACAAAAAAATGTGCCGGCAGGCGCAATTCTTGTTTTCATTTAAGTGGCTGTTCGATTTTACGCCGCGCACTGTGGCTCATCGACTTCGAAAAAAATGATTTTATAAAGGAGCAGCCTTTTGCGCCAATTTCCAATTAGCGGAACGCCGTGCTTCCCGAACAAGCCATTACATTCCCAGCCCAGCCGGCTGGTTGGGGAATGTAGTGGCTGGTTTGGGGAATCTACAGATTCCTAAAAATCCGACATATATGATAAACTTCCCCGGCTGTTTTAACGATTTGGAAGGTGTGGGCAGACTAGTTTTGCGATGCTTTTGACTTTTTTTATATGCCAGTCTAAAATTTGGGCAGTTCAAGGAAATGGAAAGGTATTTTTGCCCCATAGGTCAAAAAACCCTGCTTACTAAGTACTTCAAATAATTGTTTTCATGGTTTACCAAATCTTTAGCATGGTTTAAACTACGGAGGACAGATTTAGAGTGGCAGATAGAGTGCAATACATTGTATACTTGTACAATATGATTCTTCATACTAGATAGATTTTGAACACCCTGTACATGCCATGATTCATGACTTTTGCTCCCAGGCTGCTTAAAACACACTCTCACACACTCAATACACTTTATTCTGCGTAAAAGATTCCTGAAATGGTTTGAAGAGTCATTTTAAGCATATCACACATAGCTTGATGAGATATGAATAAATAGTGTAAAATTATCTCTACACCATCTGGTGGTGGCGCAATGGTTATACCTCCTGCGTCGCACACAGTTGACCCGAGTTCGAACCCCCGGTGGCGCACTTTTTGAAAATTAATAAATTATCGAAAAAATCTTATTTTATACCGTGTTTCGAACTTACTGAACACATTGAAGGTTAAGTGCTATGTTCCCGAGCAAAATTTTTACTACTGGGATCGCAGTGAAAGTAATTGGTCAAAAAAGCCAATTTACGACCAAATTCCCATTCCCAGCCACTTTGAAAAATTATGCGACTGGGGAGATGTTACGATGTTTTGGCATGCTAATTCATAAATACCTTAGGAGGTCTATTTATAAAGGTTGTAATTTGGGGATTTTTCGAAAAAATCCCCATATTTTCAACCTACCAAAATTTTGCCCGCCACAATTTTACTCCCCGATTTAATTCAACCCGCTTTCGAAATTTCTTGAACTATCTGTACTAAAACAGTAAAATTTCGTTTCAAAGATGAGTTTTCAGATTGAGATAGTTACAGATAATTTAGTCAAAGTCAAATGGTTAAAACAATTGAAATTCAAAAACTTAGAACAGTAATTAATGAAGCAGAGGCTCAGGAAGACGATCAAGAATTGGATTTGTAATATTAGAATTAATCTATTTTTCCATTGTTTTCCGCAAAAAAATCTTTCATTTGTCAGCAAAAAGTTAGAAAAATCACCCAATTTTATTTGGTGGGTGAAATTTGGGGATTTTTGAAAAAAATCCCCATTAGATTTTCAACCTACCAAAATTTCAAACACCGCAATTTCGACCCATATAAATAGACCTCCTAAGGTATTAAATTCACCCCCCCCCCCAATTAAAAGTAAGTCAAAACACTCCACATTTCATACATTCACTCTACATTTCTAACCTCTGCATCAAGCTTCTCCTTGATCTGAGTATGAGTCAGTATCCGACACAACTGGTGGGATTCACTGTCTGCTTTCCATGGTCTGACGTCATATTCAGTGTCCATGTATGTGATGTAAGTGAGCTGTTCTTCCAAAACACCCTGACTTTCTTCACATCTGTCCCTCAACTGAGGAATGAGATTTTTCAATTCAATTCAATTCAATTATAAATTTTTACAGCACACAGAAAACAATATACTCTCCTAGCTTCATATGTGAAACATCTAGGTGTGCTGAGGGCAAGCACTGTCAAATTTAAGAATCTGTTAAAAGGGCTTCCCGCTAAGGACTAACAATAGGTATATCAAATCATATAGTCCTGAAAGTCAATTGGCATTAATTAAAATTTTCCATTATCTGAAGGAATAATTAAAATAACTAAAACAAGGGTTTGTTTACTTTTATATGGAGTTGATGAGAATTATATTCTGTTGTAAACGAATCCATATTCAAAAATTGAACTGCAAATTGATTGAAATTACGTTTATAACGAAAGATTGTACTGTAATCCTATTCTGTGATACGTTGGTCTACTGATAATGGTTTTCTATGTCTCACAGTGAATAGGGATGGGAAATATACGATGAACTAGTGGAGCACGTGAGTTCACGCGGACGTTTTGTAGAAATTAGGGATTTAAAGAAATTGATATTACATGGGATTTTCGAATTGATTACGTTGAAATGAGTTCAAATACGACTAATGCACATGAAACAAGATGCATGTATACTTCAACGTGAGTACACGGACGTTTTGTAGAAATTAGGGGTTTAAAAGAAATTGATGTTTACACTGGATTTTCGACTTGATTATGTTGGAATGAGTTTAAATACGACAAATGCGTGAAATGAGATCTGGTTGCCATTTTTCAGCACGTGAGTACACACGGACGTTTCGTAGAAATTAGGGGATTTGAAGAAATTGATATTTACACGGGATTTTCGACTTGGTTACGTTGAAATAAGTTCAAATACGACTTATGTACGTGAAATTAGATCTGGTTGCTATATTTAAGCACGTGAGTTCGCGTGGACGATTTGTAGAAATTAAGAAATATATCAATTCTAGTAATTCCAAGTTAGAATAACGTAGTTTTGGACTTTGTCAGGGTAAGTTACGTGGGTTCGGCTTGCGTGTGGGCTAGTTACGTGGGTTCAGACTACGTGAGGGCAAGTAACGTGGGTACAAACTGCCTTTGGGCGAGTAACATGGGTTCAAACTACATACATCTGTCAAGATATCACCACCAAAACCGTTGGACGGTTGGTCTAGTAACCCCCGCGGGTTTGGATGTGACAAAAGAACCTGAAAAGAGACAAAATGGGCTGATCACATCCAAACCAGCGGGGGGTTACTAGACCAACCGTCCAACGGTTTTGGTGGTGTAATAACGGTAGTCAATTATAGTCCTCAGACCTCAGCATGAAGTTAATTTCGAATTGTATTGATGTATTTATATGGGCTTTTGAACTTGAAGAATTTATATTGATATGACGTTTATTGTAATTTGTTAAGTAAGAAAGCAAATTAATCATCATGCCTGATTGATGTGATGCAGTTTGTTAGGTGATAATTAATAACAGAAAATTAGTGTTATAAATGTTTGTATGAATCGACTGAATTGTAATTACAAGATTTTATTCCATATTGATCTTACCATTATATTCTAGTGTTTCTCTGCGTAAACAAACTTCTCTTTAATTGCTACTATTGACTATTAGTTCCTCCTACTATTTTAATTAATCACTTACTTGACCCTAACCTCCTGCCATCTGAGCTCCATGTAGAACTTCCTACATCCCACACAGACAATGTGAACACGCACCACGCATCATGATCCCCGTATCATGAAGAAGTTTATTAAGAAGATCGTTGCTGACATCAAGTTCTCGGATGCGGGACAAGGCCACAAGCTGAATGAGGAGGCGGCGCCCCGGCCCCAGTCAGCCCGCCCAGTGTCCGCCCCCAGACGGGCAGCTCCTTCTCAGGAGGCACAGAGTGCGGGGGCTGCTGCCCTGGCTAGATTAGAGGCGCAGAATAACAAGCAGAGCAGCGGGCTGCGGGCACAGCAACTCGAACTAAAGAAAACGATGCAGGTGGGTACTGAATGGGGTGCTGTTGTCAGGGTGAAGTGGGCATGTCATGATTTGGTGAAATTGATTCGATTTACTGTGTTTATAATTTATTGAATAAACCTCACACCTGCCTCGCAGCGTCAACAGAGTGAAGAAAGGGAGGCGAGTGTCGTATCTCCTAGAGAACCTGAGATTATACCACAGTTTGGGCTGAGAATGGTGTGCCCTATTTGTCACGCATCTGCCCCCAAACCTGAGATTTCATCCCACTTTGAATCCTGCTTAGAAAAGGTAACTCGAATCCTGCTAAGAAAAAGTAGAGTAGAGGCATGGAAATTGCACGCTTCCCATGAATTAAAATTCTGTCCGCCGTCAAGGTGGTTGATCGAAATCGTGAAATAAGGCTTGTTATTGTAAGATTAAGTAGATTCGAAAGACTTTGATTTACCCCTTCTTAAACAATCTCTATTTCAGCAACTGGACCTGGAACCCCTGCAGACGACCTGTACCATGATACACACCCTGAACTCAGGGGAACTGTTATCTAACGGTGTCAAGACCTTGGCATTCTTTGTGCGGAACGTGGCGAGCTCCCCCAACGAAGAGAAATACAAGAAGATCCGGGTTAACAATGCCGGGGTTCAGAAGAAGGTCATGCCTCTGGTTGGGGGAGTGGAGTTCCTGGAGCTGGCTGGATTCACCCGAATCTCTGACGATACAGGTGATAGCATCAGCTGGACAAATAGTTTGGTTACTAGTCACTCCTTCCGTTGTAACACTCGTTGCTTTAGATATCTATAATTTTGTACAAGAAGTCCTGAATTTCTACAGTCGCCACAACGTAAGAAAATTGCCAAATTGTACCAGACCCTGTCATGTATGGAACGCGCGGACTGAATTACGTTATGCTGAACGCGAAATAATCTGCACTTATACGTTCAAGTTAGCGCGCACGCGCGTTCCTATAACTGTCGCTGTAGATTTAGGTATTTGGTGATGCTGGCATGTGACCGTGTCATATCCGGTGACTTGTGAGCTCTATTCCTTTTTATGACTGCTACAATTTCAGACGGACAGGAGTATTTCATCATGCTGGATACCCCCTCTCCGGAGCACCTGACTACGTGTGTGGATATTCTCGAATCTTCCAAGAAGTTGGTTCCAACACTAGATCGCGATCTTAAGGTCTTGCAGCCTTCAGCTGGACTCCAGAAATTCGACTTTTCTCCTGACTTCTACCGAGTAACGAAAGAGGACTTGCTGACGGAGCAAAAGAGAAGGTTAGATTGTCCATTTAAGTTACCCAACAGCTGTCAAATTCTGTAATATTGCCAATTTTCGTTAATTGCTAATTTCCCTTGATTGCCAATTTCCCTTAATATTCCCAAGTTCTCTGCTTAGTTTCATTCCTTCTCTCACCGCAGGGCTGAAGAAGCAGAGCGGAGTGACATGCTGCGAACTAAAGCTACCCGAGACAGGGATGCCGGTATCGGGATGAGGATTTACCACTACACAGTTATCAGGATCAGGTTCCCTGATGGGGTGTATCTCCAGGGTACCTTCAGTGCGCATGACACGGTGGAATCCGTCTTCAAGTTCGTAGAGTCCTCTCTTCGTCAGCCCACTCAGTTCTCCCTGGTGACCCCGGGATCACCTCCCCTCACGCGAGACAGCACTATTCTCAAAGCTGCTGGACTAGTGCCGTCTGGGGTTCTCAACTTCTCAACGGGCCAACAGACAGAGTTCACGTTTTTGTCAGACGAAGTTGTTTGTAAAGTGGCAGAATTGTAATTTTCTGGGAGGTTTTTAGTGTGGTCAGATTTGAGCCGAGTGCTTTGTTTTATTTTGAACTTTTTGGTAGTTGTACACTCAGTTTTTTTTATAAGAAACTTATTGAAAACCTAGGCTACAAGTTTCTTATTTTTTCACGATTTTGAGCCTAAAAGTTTCTTAATCGGTTTCTTAATTCTACATACCGACATACCGTACAGCAAAATGTTTACCAAATTTCCAATATAGGAACCTACTTTGTAGACTGTAGTTGAGGATTAAAATCGAACCTTCTGATATTTTTAGGTAAATTATACACTTTTAAGCATGTACCTACCTATCTTAAAAGATTTGTGCAACGGTATACAATGTTCAGGGATCTTCATCAAATGTTCTTCCAAAAAAGTTCGCGAATTTTAAAATTTAGATAATATCTAAATCCTATATAAAGATATACCTAGCCGAGCTTAATGCTTGGAACTTTTGGAAATAGATATGGAACTGTAATAGTGTCCTGTCTCAACAACAATTTCTAAATTTCTGTTTTGTGCTTGGTAATAAAAGTCCAATGGAAGTACTTGATTACTTAGTTTCGAAATGTTCACAATCAAAAAGTGGGGGTCTGGGGGCGCAGCCCCAGAAGCCAGACGTTTCATGTTAAAAGAATTTCAGTTGCAATAGGATTTTATACACAAATTTCAAAATTCTAGGCTAGAAGTTTCTTAATTTCTTAATTGTAAATCGTTTAAGTTTCTTAATTTTTCCGAAATTCTAGGCTAAGTTTCTTAAATTTTCGGAAATCCTAGGCTAAGTTTCTTATAGACAGTTTCTTATTAAAAAAACTGAGTGTATTCTATGGGTTTGGAATGCGTGAAGGTTTTGGGTTTTGCCAACGCAACAATTTGCAGTCAAAAATTTATAACAACTTAAGTTTCTGGCTAATGATAATAATATTTTTTTTGAAATCCTGTAAGTTTAATGTATGGATATATGATTTTATATGAATTGCTAGCTGTATATGTATATTTAAAAGGAAACTAAATTGTTAATTTCGCCATTGAATTTCTCTAATTGTTTAAAGGACTATATTTTCTGATTTACTGGTTATCCTTTATTTGCTGTCTCATTATCGATTTATTGTTAACTTCTCTGGGACCAACTTTTCAACGAAGCCACTATGAATACATGATAGTTTTTAAACCTGATTTTATGAAACAGGTAGAGGTGGTTGAAAGACTTGATATATTAAGTTATCTGAAATTCTTTTCATAGTACAAGTTTTTGTACAATAGCGCTATTTCTCCTAACCGTGCATTCTCTAGAGGATGGGTAAGATCATAAAGCCAGGCAAGGTGTGTCTGGTACTGAATGGTCGGAATGCCGGCAGAAAGGCAGTGATCATCAAGAACCAGGACGATGGGACTGGAGACAGGCCGTACGGCCATGCTCTCGTCGTGGGTATTTCCAGGTACCCTAAGAAGATCAACAAGCAGATGGGCAAGAAGAAACAGAACAAGAGGGGCAAGATCAAGCCTTTCGTCAAAGTGTACAACGCCAATCACCTCATGCCTACCAGATACCAGCTTGATTTGAATGTCGATAAGGACGTTTTCAACAAGAACTCTATCAAAGATCCCTCTCAGAAGCGAAAAGCCCTCACCATGGTGAAAACGAATCTTGAAGAGAAATACAAATCAGGGAAATCCAGATGGTTCTTCCAGAAGCTACGAATTTAAATTTTTGATTTTTATTTATCTAAGTGCCTCCTTATTGTATCTCATGATATTAAACGTATTTATCGTCTCAACTTGGATTTAGTATGATTCAATTAACTGAAGCCAAATTTATTGGGAGTTATTTGATTGGTCCATTGAAATTTCAAATTTATTGATCAATCTAATCTCATTGTACTGTTCAATAAATTTTATCTGGATTCGTTTATTTTAACTCGCACCCCTGTAATAGGAAAATGCAGAACGACAAGTTCGAGATCGTCGACCTGTACATCCCAAGGAAGTGTTCCATCACCAACAGGATCATCTCCGCCAAAGACCACGCCTCCGTGCAGATCAACATCGGAGAGCTCGATGAGAATGGTACCCTAACCGGCAAGAACTTCACCTTCGCCAGCTGTGGCTTCGTCAGAGAAATGGGGGAGGCTGACGATTCCTTCAACAAGTTGTGTTCAGACGCCAAGATCCTGAACTTCAACAACTAATCAGAAGATTATTTCCTGCCCTAAAGCGATCTGAAGGATCTAGATACTCAGTGATATATTGGATTATATATTGCTTTTTATTTATTAAGTTGTCGTCATCACTTGTTTCCGAACACTGCTTTTCGTGCAAGTTATTGTTTCACACACCCTTAGTGATTGAAATATCACAAGGTCTAATCGCTGTCTCTGCTCTAGGATGAATGGTATGGTATAGGAAGCATGTTGTTTTCGTGTGTATGACTGCAGCACTTGTCACCCATTTTGTGAGAAACTCGTGGAAGCTCGGGTTCGCAAACATGTCATCCACAGTCACCTACCTAGGACAGAAACAGGCTCAACTCATTGATCAGGAACTGTTCAATGATTACCGCTACTCTATCGACCAGCTCATGGAACTAGCAGGTAACTGCCTCAAAATAACTGATTTTTAATTCATTGTCTTCCTGGTAGTGACACTGATAGAACTTGATGTTTTGGTTGCTCTTATGATTTTCTTTTCCAAGTGTATTCATCTTGTTGGTTGTCAGTTTAGGTTACTTTGGACCCATTCCCCCTTAATAACAGCGATTAGACTCTGAAAATGGACCGTGTGATTCAATAACTATGACCGATTATACTTAATAAGGGGTGATAACTTTCATGCCATCAAAAAATTGGGTACAGAAGCTGTGTTTTTAGGCGCCCGTAACGTTCGTCGGTCGATCGATTGGAATTGGTCGATCGATCAACTCCATTTGAACGAATGATGTGTTTCACTGGTCCCTAATGACTTGAATCGTGTTTAAATTAGCAATATTTAGTTGTTTTCCTATTAGCTCAAAGATTTTCTGTTGAAAACACATCAGTCGATCAAATTAAGTTGATCGATCGACCAGTTCCAATCGATCGACCGACGAACGTTACGGGCGCCTTAGGGTGTCTGGATGTGTCAAGCCATTCTCGCCGTTTTCAATCCATGTTGCCCGCCCATATGTGATTGTGTGCAGAGTTGCAGACCGCTCGATAGAAAAAGGCCCCGATAAAGACGCGCGAAATTGTGTGCTTTTGACAGAATTGGCGAAAGTGTCACACAGGATTAAAGGGTAGCACATATCACCAATGGTGCCACTAAATGGCACCAATGGATCTCCATTGGTACCAATGGCGATTGCTGAAATGGCACCAATGAGCCAATGGTGCACCCTATCTCCATTGGTACCATTGGCGATCGCCATTGGATGCCAATGGTACTATTTATTTATAAATGGTGCCAATGGCGCCATTAAGAAGTGATACTAAATTCAAGATCTCCATTTAAGAGGGTAGAAGCACCAATGGTGCCATTTGCGACAAAGATGCCAATGGTGCCATTAAAATTGCGCCAATGGTATTAATGGTGCCATTGGCACCATTGTTAGCAACGGTGCCATTTAAATAGCGACAATGGTGTCATTGGCATCAATGGAACATTTGACAGTTGACACCATTGGACTTATTGGTACCAATGGTGCCACTGGCACCATTTAAATTCAACCAATGGTGCCATTGGTTCTATTGCTGCCATTGGCACCATTTAAATGGCGCCAATGGTGATTTAATTGCGATGACGATGGCAATGATTTAAATGACACCATTCATTAGTGGCACCATTGGAATCATTGCCATCGTCATCGCAATTCTATCATCATTGGCGCCAATGGCATCATTGGCGCCAATGGCACCATTGGTGCCATTGCTGCTTCTACCCTCTAATGGTGATCTCGACTTTAGTATCGCTTCTTAATGGCACCAATGGCGATCGCCAATGGTAACATGGCGTAAGATAGGGCGCACCATTGGTGCCATTTCACTTTTCAGCAATCACCATTGGTACCAATGGAGATCCATTGGTGCCATTTATTAAATGGCACCAATGGTGCCACTTTTAAATGATTTAAAAGTGGCGCCATTGGTGATATGTGCTATCCTGTATGACACTTTCGCCACAGAATTTATATAGAAAGTTGAAACGCGCAGAGGAAATCCGCGCGTCTTTATCGAGGCCAGGCCTCTGTCAATCGAGCGGTCTGTACACATGCGTTGTAATACAACTGCAAAATGGGGCAGTTTTGGCATTTTTATTCGGAACGAACGTGCTGCGCCGTGGATAGGTCAGAAACTGAACGCAGTTTCCGAACCATCCACTTTCTTTTTTAAGGGGAACTGGAAGGAGGTTCACCTCTCATGTTTTGGAAAACGCGAATTTGGACGTGCACTAAAATTTTGACGGTGGTCTTGAAGTTGAGTCCATAGGTCATCATTAGTCATACACAGCTCATGTGAGGTAATGGTATCGGAGAAAATGGGGTCCAAAAGTCGAAAATTTACGCTAAATGGGCTCAAAAAATTTTGGAGGCAAAAATACGGCTCGATTTCTTTCTGAGTAATTTGGTCTCCTAACTTAATAATGCAAAAAGAATCATGCAAAAATATTATTCGTAGCCGAAGTTATAAATACTAGTCGGTTCCCGTCCTACGGACGGCGAATGATGGCAGCCGCATGAGCTAACGGCCACATGTCCCTTTGACAGTGATTTGACCGTGCGAGTTTGGAGGGGAAATTCGAAACTTTAATTTCTGCAAAAAAAGCTTCCCCTGCCCCCAACGGTAACCCAATATTGCCGACAATATTTTCAAAACCTTAACTCATCATAAGCAACTCCATAGCGAAGGAATTTTGGAAAAATTCGAAAATCTATTTTTTGTGAAAAAAGGGCGTGGCCTCCCACGCCCCTTAGGGTGACCCAATAATTCGGACAAAATTCTGAAAACTTCTATTCATCATAAGCAACTTGATGGCGAAGGAATTTTGAAAAAATTCGAAAGTTTAATTTTTGCGAAAAAAAGGGCGTGGCCTCCCACGCTCCTCAGAGTGACCCAATAATTCGGACAAAATTCTCAAAATTTTTATTCATCATAAGCAACTCAATGTCGGAAGAATTTTGAAAAAATTCAAAAGTTTAATTTTTGCGAAAAAAAGGGCGTGCCCCCCCACGCCCCTCAGGGTGACCCAATAATTCGGACAAAATTCTCAAAATTTTTATTCATCATAAGCAACTCGATGGCGAAGGAATTTTGAAAAAATTCGAAAGTTTAATTTTTGCGAAAAAAAGGGCGTGGCCACCCACGCCCCTCAGGATGGCCGACAAAATCGTAGATACTAAAAAGTAAAAGCAGGAACTAGCGAAACCACCCCGAAACAAGCCGAAACAAGCGGAACGACCCGAAACCACCCCGAACCAACCCAAAAACCTTCCGAAACAAGCCGAAACAAGGCGAAACGAGCCGAAACAACCCGAAACAACCCAAAACAAGCGAAACAAGCGAAACAACCCGAAACAAGCGAATCAACCCGAAACAACCCGAAACAAGCAGTTTTGTATTTTCCACTTGTTTCGGCTTGTTTCGGCTTGTTTCAGCTTGTTTCGGGTTGATTCGCTTGTTTCGGGTTGTCTACCTTGTTTCGCTTGATACGACAGAAAAACACGAAACAACCCGAATCAAGCCCGAATCAAGCCAATTTTTTTACTAAAACCTGGAACAACCCGGAAACAAGCCTAATCACCTGAAACAAGCCGAATCACCCCGAAACAAGCCGAATCAAGCCCAAAACAAGCGACTCAACCCGAAAAAGCGAAACGAAACAAGCGAATCAACTCGAAACAAGCAGTTTTTGCATTTTCCACTTGTTTCGGCTTGTTTCGGGTTGATTCGCTTGTTTCGGGCTTTGTTTCGCTTGTTTCGGGTTGATTCGCTTGTTTCGGGTTGATTCGCTTGTTTCGGCTTGTTTCGGGTTGATTCGCTTGTTTCAACTTGTTTCGCTTGTTTCGGCTTGTTTCGCTTGTTTCGGCTTGTTCGCCAATTGTTTCGAGTAAATCAACCGAATCAAACGATTCAACCCGAATCAATATCGGAACGAGCCGAATCAATCTGAAGCAGGCCATGATCAATCCGGAATAAGTGTCAGAGTCAAGAGGGGTTATTCATAAAAGTAATCCGGTGAGTATATACTCAAATTTTAAGCCAAAATCCGGTTTTCTTATTCATAAAACAGGTAATCCGTAAGTCCGAGACGGCCGTGAGTCTTGACTCGTGAGTTTTGACTTACAATCAATTTTGGCTTCATTTTTCGGATCAGTGGCTCACGGTTCTGGATTACTGGCTTAGAATCATGGATCACCGGCTCAAAATTTCGGATCACTGGATCTGAGTCTCGGATTTCTGACTTATGAGTCTTGGATCATCGGATAACACTGGATTACGAGCGGCTCAGACTCAAAACGGAGCTATTCATAAAATGAGCATATTCTCAAAATTCTGAGCCGACGGGTAGTGCCAGGATTTTTTGGATTACTTATGGATTACCGATGCAAATTAACGTAAAGAAAGCAGAAAAACGGTTTCATGAATGTCAAGTACCGTAAGATAATCGTTTAAATGGTAAATTTAGCGTTCAGGTAGAAAACTCTATTCGTTAAACAGTTGAAATTCGTGTTTCACAAAGACATAAAACACAATTTATGCACATTTCATCTATATTTAATTGTCCTAACGGCAACGCTTCAAACACTCAAATAGTTATACACACTATGAAAGGTCTGGAAGTAAAATCGAAACGCATAGTGAAATATGGTGACAGCGCAATGAAACACCCAACCCTATATAAATTCCTTATCTCTGTTTGTTAACTCCACCGTATGTATTCGATCATAGACTTGTGTGCCTCAACGAATTTTTATTGAAGGTCAGTGGTCACGTGCGCGCGTCACGTGATTGCGCTGAACCAATAGCAGAGAAGGAGATAATTGAAACAAGTAACCGTAGTTTATCTTCGTTTCCACTTTCCATCACGTTCGTTGTAATCACGATTATTTTTCGCACATTTTATCTACGGTATATAAACGGTATATACGGTATCACAAGGTAAAATAGAGATAAGGAACACTATGGTATATTGGTATATAAGTGCAAGTGGTGCCACTCAGACGCGGTTGATTACTCCATCCGTGTGTTACCATGTTTGTTTTGTGTCCTGGTTTATTTCTGATTAAGCCATCGAAATGGCAGTTTTCATACTTATGTGATTTGAGCTCTTGTGTCAGTTGTTTATCAAATGCTTGGTGGTAGCGTGCTTTCTTTTTGTTTTCGACAGTATCAAACTTTCATTGACATTTGAGTCCAGAATACCCGTGCAACTTGTCTGATGTCGTCAGACCCATCATTTCAAGGGGGTCAGGCAACGCCTGACAATGTGCAACCTAATCGTTGAAGTGATCTATGTTTGCTCCATCCGTGCTATTTAGACCTCAACTTTTACATTTGATCGTCGTTCTTTTGAATTTATTCGTTGGATTTACTTTTACACGATGATGATGTCACATTTTAGTATTTTAGCTTTTACACAATTATGATAGGTGATTATTTAAGACTTGTCAATTTACCCGTTTCGATCATGCAGGTATCCAGCAGGCTTATTAGTTTATTGTTACTTTTAGTGAGCCGACACTGAGCCGTACCGCCGAATGATCCAAAAAGTTGAGTTCCAGCTTCGCAGACTTAAAAAAGAAGCCAAAATGTGCAATCCACTGAGTCGAGACTCAAAATTCCGTGATCCGAAACTCAATGCGCGGCAAGCCGAGACTCAATGCGCGGCAAGCCGAGACTCATAATCCAGTAATCCGGTACTTAAGTCGGTGATCCAAAGGACTGAGCCAACGAGCCATTATTTTAAGCCAATGATCTGAGACTCGCTGTAATCCAAGCCATGAGCCAGAGACTCACGGCTTGGATCGTGTTTATGAATACAAAATTTTTGACTTACTTTTTTGAGTCTCGGATTTGAGTCTCTGGCTTAAGTCTCAGTCTCATTCTTATGAATAACCCCTAAGGTGAATCAACCCGTATAATTATGGGACATAACTAATAGGATATTTATTGATATTCAGTTTGTCAAGAAATATGTTCTTCTAGTCATCTAGCTATCTAGGCACTCTTAGAGATGTGTATACACAAATCTTATGAACTTATAATTGTATCTCCTTTTCAACTCATTCGGCTCATTTTACCTGTCAACTGTGAAACACTGCGTACACTGCACATATTTGTATATTATGCATATCCTGATCTCACAGATCTCTATTTTTCTATTTTTCCCTTTCCAACTAACTATTTAGAGTTGACTGCGGATCCTTATTATTATCGACGGCGTATTAGCTTACCCACAGGTCGGGAGTCGCTGATTGGTCAGGGTTCGACCAATCAGAGCGCGAGTTGAGTAGTTAGTTGCGCTCTGATTGGTCGAATGAGCTCATCCTCAGCTCATTCGACCAATCAGAGCGCGAGAAGCTCGAGCTGATCGCGCGCGCGTCTGGTTGCTCAAACCATGATTCGCCCTCGACAAATTCACAGGAAATTTAATTTTATCAAATTTAGTTTCACATGAATAATTGTGTTGAATTAGATCAAACAGTAAACAGCTTTCTACTAACCAATTAATTTCAAATAGCCATTTCTAAATAACCATTCACTTCAAATAAAGACGTGTATCACTTGTACAGAAAGCTCATAAAATTATCCAATGTTGTCAACAAATACAATTTAACAATGATCATTTCTTGGATTCTCCGAAAATTTGGATCGATCTCGGGCATGGAGTGGCAAGGATTGATATTCGTACAATTCTAGACGTGGAAAGGGATTAATACAGGACATTGGAGGGACATGATAAGGCTCAATCTCAGGATCATTCGGGGAAAACATGGAGGGTTTCCACGGGAAATGACAGGGAATTTATCTGGGCCTTATGACTTTACTATGACTTAAAGATAGAAAAGGATCCAGTACTGGAAGTAGTGGCCCGAAAATATCATGCAGAATTAAGGTGATATGGATTGGAAGAGACCAATTTGGGCGTTGGCATTATTTTATGATTTACAAACAGCAATTCAGTCTGTATCATTGACAGTTTAAGGGAATGCAACCTTTAATAACAGGGATCATAAAGCAGGCTTTACAACACACAATACACGCCCATTCATCCAATGTACAAGTACATAATAGAGTTTTGTCAATTCTACATGCTGCACAACAGGTTTGTACGTGATGGGATCCTTTCACTCCTGATGAGTAACCGCGGCCGACGAAAAGTACAAATTTACACCCCAT